>JACXGI010000208.1:0-59267 GCA_016801175.1 Esox masquinongy | reverse complement strand
AGGTGCATGAACCTCTCCCGTCCAAATTGTCTCTCCCCGAGCTGAAGGAGGCTTCGGAACAGGACCCAGTTATCTCCCAGTTCTGCACTTATATCAGGAACGGCTGGCCATATAAAGTGCCTGTGGAATTGTCTGCCTTCTGAGTAAAGGATGAGCTCTCCTGCTGGAATGAGTCTTGTGTTCCGCATGGGTTTTGCAGCGTGGTGCCAAGTACCGTTCCTGTACGTGTCTTTTCGATGGCGCATAAGGGCCATTTGGCCATCGTAAAGCTCAAACAGGGACGCAGAGACCTGGTGTGGTGGCCTGGAATTGACAGAGAAATCGTAGCTCTTGTCAAGGATTGCGTAGCCTGCTTGGTGAGTGGCAAAAGTGGTCATCAGGCCCCTCCGCCCATGCAGACCCTTGCATGGCCTACCAAGCCTTGGGACCATGTGCAAATGGACATTTGTGGGAGATCCATGGGGTTTCCCATCACCAACACTTCCTGGTGGTGGCTTATGACAAACACTCAAAATGGCCAGAGGTCATCGTGGTTGGCTCCGTCACGTCTCGGGTCATCATTGATTTTTTTAGTGTCCCTTTTTTCCAGATGGGTTATTGCAAATATTCTAACAACAGACAAAGGGCCCCAGTTTGTCTCCGCCGAACTGTCAATCTACCTTGGAAGCAAAGGCGTCCGTCACATTCATACTGCGTACAACCACCCCCAGGCCAATGGAGAGGTGGAGTGTTTTAATCAGACTTTGAAAAATGGCATCCGAGTACACCTAGCCCAGGGATGTTCAATCGACAGAGCCCTACTAAACACGTTGTTACACAACTGAGCAACACACCATTCCACTACAGGCGTGTCACCTGCCTCCCTAATGCTTTGCAGCGATTACCCCTTGACAGGCTCCGCCCCACTCAGTCTCACGCCGCTGTCCCTGATCCTCGCATCAGAGAAGCTATCAACCGGAAGCAAAAGGGGATGAAACAGTGATTTGACCAATCAAGGCGGGTGAAGGCTCCCAACATAACTGTCTCGGACTGGGTGAGAGTTCGAAGGCCCCACAGAAATAACAAAATGGCATCATTCTGGTCATCGCCTCTCTTAGTCAGCCGTCAACATGGCTCAGCCACACTCTGCCTCTCTGATGGCTTTCAGTGGAATCCTAACCGCTTAAGAAAGGTGCCAGCACCTGATAGTACAAGGCTATCCACACCCCATCCACAGGTCATGCCCCCACAATGGCAGGATGCACCAGTGGCTACACCCGCCACCAACAACACAGGAAGCTTTGCTCTGGCACAGCCACACGAAGCCCCAACGCAGCAGGCTGAAGGCTTGGCGCCTCAGCTATGTCCTCATGAGTTTCCCCCGCGACCCGCTCGTTCACGTTCTTGTCCCTACCACCTACGGGACATAGAAACTACATTTCATGCTTGAAATCTTGTGAGGGGGGAGGAAATGTTATGTATGGATACTGTGCTTACAGTGCTGCATTAATAGTTACAGCACCACAAAGTTCGATTGGGTTGTGATAGTTTAGTTATGCCTGATGTGTGGTTGATCGGTTCATTTTGTAACATGACGAATATGTGAGTAAAGCAGATAGCATTGTTGGCTACAAACTGCTGTCACAGACTCCTTATTTCAAACATAACAGGTATAGCATTTCAACATTAGATCATTTTGTCACGCATTAACATCACGCCAGGTTTGAATATTTCGCTAGACACCATTAAGTCTTAAACTGACTAATGTTTCTCATTAAGTTTACTTCAACCGCAAATAGCATCTATGAACTTTATGGCTTTTGCCACTGGCCATTTTAACAGCTTATTAGCCACTACAAACTTACTACTTGGAATAGTCATAAGAATTGAGCAATTGGATTAGGGTTAGGGTGCATCCGACGCCGCCAAGTTATGTGTTGATGCATCCGACGCCGCCTAGTAGCTCACGGATGCCCTGATCCAGGTCTGGGAGGAGATTCCCCGGGACACCATCCACCGTCTCATCAGGAGGATGCCCAGACGTTGTCAGGAGTGCATACAGGCACGTGGGGGCCATACACACTACTCAGTCACATTATGAGTTGCCGTGATGAAATTCACGCAAGTTGGAATAACAAATTGATTCAATTGTTTACTTCGATTTTCAGTGTGAATTTGAATCCAGCCCTCAATCGGTTGGTGACTTTGGTTTCCATTGACCATTGTTACATCATTTTATTCTCAACGAATTACATAATGTACAGTAAAGATTTTGAACTTTAATATGGTTCGTTCATCAAGACCATTGACATGTGTGATGTGTGATTTCATTGTTCCCTTAATTTTTTTGAGCAGTGTTTTTCATGTTAGTATGTCATACCACATAAAGATCACTAATGTTGAGTTTACAACTGATGTGATTGAAAATCATTATCGAGTAATCCCAGCAGTGTATATCAATTAGGATTAGTGTCACATACTCATGGAAGAACATCATTATTCACAAATCTTAAAGTAACTGACCAGTGTATTCTGTGAAATATGACTTGTAATTATTTACATTATGAATGGAGAAATGTAATTATGTTAAAATTAAAATGTTCTGTGTAGGAATGGTGTGTTCATATCTCAACAACAGAATGGTTTGCCTATAACGGTTATACAAATATCATACAAATGGTAATGTGAGTAGACTGCAGATTGGTCAGCTCATCCTTCTCTAGACTGCTAATTAGCCTGTTTATATTTCTCTCTATTTAAACTTTGTGCTGAAATACTTATATTAGCCTTACCCATGTTTCTGTGTGTACCTGGGGGCCCCTCTTCCATAATGAAACAATAAGCTGCTAAACTCACTCGTTTTTATTGAACTAACTAAACAGGTTTGCATTTCACTGTTGCTTGACAAACAACAACGAAATAATGTTACCTCAACAAAATTGAATGTACATTGCTCCATTTTTTCTATCTTTATATCTCTTATTTTCTCAGTCTTTTTCTCTATTATTTGCTCATGGACACATCATGCTCTTTTCCCATTAGCCTGCTACTTGAGGAATCTGCTCTATATTCATGGCTGATATGAATGGTTGAGGAGTGTTGATAACAATCATGATGTGAGCTGAAGGAACCAATTACAGCCACCGCGTCCACAAATAGTAATTACAGCAACTTGCTGAGGTATATAATATCTATACTGAGGAAAAAATAAGGAGTCTCTCCTCAACGACTGGATGCCAATTTTCTCCAAAGAACTCATTCATTTTGTTTTCAGTTATACTGGAATGAAGATACATTATTGACAGTCTTAAGCAGTCCCTGTTTCTCAGAAACAGACTTTGCCCCCATAATTTGTAACCACATTAAAACAGTGAAACAGACCCAAGGCAAAGAACTTGTAGATTAGGCAAGTAATTATGGCATGTGGAGTGGTGAGTGGGCTGGCTTTGGGATAGTTTCTTTCTGGATGAAGAGTCTCAGAATCTTAGTGTGTGTGTGTACTTGTGTTTCTGTACCTTTGCATGTATGTACGTGTGTGTGTGTGAATACATCTGGGTGTATAGAAGGACAAAGACGCAAAGGGAGAATGAGAGAGGAAAGAGACCATTGAACAGGGCAAGTTAAGGAGTGATTCATGGCCTTCTGCACATTATAACTCATTTCAATGTAGATTTTCTGCCTATGTGAATGCATCCTTCCGTAATGCCCTTGACAGAATGGAAAGCACAGCCGATGTTCCATATCTAAAGACAGACATTTTGGCTGTGACTTTGAAATCAAACCCTATAAATTACCACTTACCAAGCAAGTCCCATTTATAAAGAATCTTTTGCAATGGGGACATCACAGTCATATAGAAAACAACAAGCTTCCTATGTTTTCAAGATTTCAGTCTCCCTCTGATATCTGAAATTTGTCCATCAATGTCTCGTTTTGATGGTTAATTAAGGGTTAAGCTTAGGGCGAAGATTTGGGATTACTGACAGCCTAGTACTGGGTCTGGAAAGCTTGGAACATGATGTTGCAGTATGCACTTATCAGCCACCCTCGTCCATAATGCCCTAGCAAGCCAAGAGCCAATGTAGTGGTACTATCTCTCATTGTTGCCCCTAATAGACAGTATTAAAATATACAGCTCCGGAAAAAAAAAAATGAGACCACTGCACCTTTTTCTTTCCTTTCCAAAAAAGTTTTTTCCAAAGGAAAGTTTTGAGTGAGTAACGGAAACGTTCAATTTGCAGTGGTCCCCTAATTTTAACCCTTCCTTTTCGACTTTTTTGGAAAGAAAAAGGTGCAGTGGTCTCTTAATTTTTTCCGGAGCTGTATTTCAACAACCTGTACTAATGTTAAATAATGCCTTTTATCAGGTGTTTTCTCCCTAACATGAAAAGCATTCATTTGAAATAAAATGAAGCGTATTACACTGTCAATTGAACAACCTAATAAAAATTCAAACAAATGGTCTGACAGAGCTTCAAATGTCACACACATAGTAGGTGTTGTACCATAAGTTATGAAGGAAATGTATTCAGGAAAAAAAATGTATAAACAAGAACAACCATGAAAACAAACAAAAGAGAATAAAGCAACAATAGCCTGTCTTTACAAAATTAGTTAGGTTAACTCATTAACACTGAGTCCCTACTGCAGCCCACTAGGGGGAAAATAACACTGTTGGCCAGGTTACTTGGCTATTTTATTTCTGTTAATTAATGACTGATTTAATATGCTAAGGTAGAGTGTTGTATTAAATTTGACGTTTAAATTTCCATTTCTGAGGCCCTGAGGGAGGGCGGTGAACTGTTGCAGCTGCTTCCTTCCTTGTCCACGCTACCAAAGGGTAAACAAACACTAATATGTGTTTGTTTGTCTGTGAATTTCTACACTGTAAGTCCCTCATGGACCGTGTTACCTTGTGAGTTGCAGTTATTTTCTTCGGTTTTTAAGTTTAATCCAATACGAGCAGAAATATACAGCCAAAGAAAACTAGGTTTCAGGGAGCAATGTTTGGCAGCCAGGGTTTTGTATAGGTTAAGAAACAGGTGTTACAGTAACGTATGCCTACCCAGTAGTATCACCCTGTCAGATACTTTTCTAGGATATTTGACACTTCAACGTTTATTTTCTTACACTCCTGACTATGATTTTAAACATTCACTTTCCTTACCTGACAGTTACTCATGCAGTAGTGAACTACTAATTACTAAGTAGGATGACGGAACCATGTACTTAAAGGCCAAATATATATAATTAAAAATCTAGCAGTCTAAAAATCTAGCAGACTAGCAGGCAACATTTTATTCAGTAGTTTTCTTGATCTTTCCACACTAAGTAAAATAAAACTCTGAAATTGTGATCATTATGATGGTAAGGTGAGGCGAGTTTATTTCTATAGCACATTTGATACACAGGGCAATTCAAAGTGCTTTACATAGAAAAAAAGTAAATAAATAAATAATTGTAGCATAAAAGACAAAGCAGACAAAGCAAAAAAAAAAATCACATTTAAGATGGCTAAAATAATATTAAAAGAGTAATAAAAGCCAGAAGAAAACAAAAGGTTTTAGCCTAGATTTAAAATGTGTCAGTGTTGGAGCAAGTCTAAGACTTTCTGACAGTTTTTTCCAACTGTGCACAGCATAGTGACTAATTGCTACCTCATCAGCCTTTATCTTCACCCTTGGAACGGTGAGCAGACAAGACACTGATGACCTAGAGGGTCTAGAGGATTCATACTGAGAGAGTAGGGTCTGAGTTGTAACCTGATCCTGAACCATTCAGTGATTCATAGATGAGTAGCAGTCTCTTAAAATCAGTTCTATGAGATACCGGAATGGTGCCCATTTTTATGTATGCCCATTTTTATTTAAAAACAAAATGCCTGGAATTTCAGCCATTTCGGTGTGGTAATTGGTTAGTAGAACTGCAGTGTATTGAATATTATAATGGGCACGTAGATGTGTTGATTGACAGTCACATGCCAGCATGGCAGTCATTATTGGATAACACTTGCATTGTGTCTAGGAAATAATTCTGGCTACGAGGTGGATTCGGACTGAAATCACTGGAGTGGATTTGTAGGTAGGACATCTGAACTTTTTAGTCCCGATTGTGGCTTTGTTTGGGTAGATTTTGGTATTTGTTGATGAAAAATATAGCTCCTAGGAAGAGCACGTTGAAAGACTGGATTTTTTTGTGACTAATGACATTGATCTTGTTGAGAAGAAGAGCGATGTGCTGCTGAGTGTGTGCGGAGCATGTACGTATTTTATACTGCGCTTCCTGCTCAAACCGGATCTGTCTTATTAGACGAGATGACATAGTGGCATATCTGAAGCGATATTTCAGCCCTGATCCATCGGAAATTGTGCAGCAGTTTCATTTCCACAACTGTTAAAAAAAAGCAGATCAGAATATATCCAGTTTCATTGTCGGGCTTCACAGGCTTTCTATACACTACAATTTTGAAGATCAGCTGGACCTGATGCTGTGGTCAATGAGGTCACAGAGGTTTATCATGTGCAAAACACCCTGAACTCAATTATTAAAGATAATGAAGTAGCGTTCCAGTGGCATATGCAAGGGCCCCCCTGTGTCCATAGCTATCAGTCCTGAACTGCCAACTAAGTTCTTTAAAGCTTGGCCAGTACCATTTGCTCTTTGGCCGAAGACAGATGAGACTCTGCATAAATTGGTCATAAATTGGTGGCTCAGGGAGTTTTCAAACCAGTGATGGGATTCAACGTGGACTACTCCAATTTTTCCATCCAAGGATGGAAGCCTTAGCATATGAGGTGATTTCCGAGCCACAGAGTGATCTCTGCTGTTTAGCCCTTGTCCACTGTAGCTGAGCTGTTTGCTATACTGGCAGACGGGGTGGTGTTTCCAAAATTAGACCTAAGACAAGCTAACCAGCAGGGAGTATTGGATGAGGACAAGGCACAGCTCTTGACTTTCAACACACTGGAGACTTCTCAAGGCGACAAGGCTCCAGTTTGTGGTTTCTGAAGCAGACAGCATTATTCAGCGCTACACAGACGCTTCGCTAGCAGGCATCACAGGAGCCCAGCCATATCTGGAGGACATTTATTACGGTCCAGACCTTGGGAGAGCATTGCGCCCAGGTGAGAGAGGTGCTGGGACAATTTGTAGAAGCAGAGCTGCGGCTGCAGAAGGAGAAGTGCATCTTTGCACTGGGACTGGGGAGGGGGTACTAAAGGAAATACTTTCCATGTTATATTCGATTGTCAGTCAAAATGTCTGGCAGCAGCTCTGGTTACATCCACATCATTCCATATCTCCTGTGATGAGCGTCCTCCGTCTGCTGTTTGCCACTGATGTTTTTTTGTGAAGTTGTGGTGTGGGACAGTGGAGCTGCATTTGCTTCTGCTGTGTTTAGGGAGTTTGCCCTGGTCATCACTGCTCCATATCATCCATCCTTAATGGATTCGCCAAACGCATGGTTCAAACCACCAAGGAGGCTCTGACTGGCATCTTGTTGGGTGACTGGCAGACCGAACTGTCAAGATTCCTGCTGTCTCAGCATGTTACAACTATGGCCTCTACTGGCAAGAGACCAGCTGAGCTCTTAATGAATAGCTGATTAACAACTGCCTTGGACGGGCTACACCCCAATTTTAAAAGTGACGAGTCGGAAGCAGGTGGAGGACGCAAACAGTGGCCATGGTTCTCAAACGCACTTTTGACCAGATGGATCTGTGTACATAATGAGCTACTCTGGTGGACCAAAGTGGATCCCTGCAGTTGTGCAAATAGCCAGTGGAACTTCCTCATACAGAGCCCTTACCCCAGATGGCGGAGCTGACCACCGTGATGGGATCAACTGCAGGGCCAGAGAGAAGCAACATTTTTAGTTGAAAGTGGAGGGCCAACTCTAGGACCAAACCTTGGGATTCAGCCCCAACCTGCAGTTGAGCCATCTTCATCCACAGTTGGTGTGCACCCATCCGAAGCACAAGGAGTGTTACCAGAGTCTCTTGAGCCAGCGCCATCTCCACACCCTGTTAGGGACACCGTCCTCACCAACATTATGGACAACTTACTATTGCATAAACTTACCTGCTGATTCCTGATTGTCGGACTACACTTACATCATGTCACAGAGATAATAAGAACAATGAGAGAGTTATATACCTTTCTGGCAGTAACAGTAAGTTATCTGTTTTCCCTGCCAGCCAGTCCCAGACAGTCTCAGCAAAATTATTGCTCGATCAATTACTGTTGGCTAAGAAGCCATTTTAGTTTTCTTTTGACCAATTTAGCTGAAGACAATCATAGTAAAAGACCTTATCTGTTAACCATATTAAGATTTTTTTTTTAAAAGACTACACTGCACTTTTTAGGACCCATAAATTCCTAAAAGTCCTAAGACATACAATGGTCACTACTTTGTCATGGGAAAAAAAAAACACAATTAAGTGACTTTATCCGTAACAAAATGATCCAGACTTTTTGGGCGATTAAACCCTTTTTAAATGCAGGTGGTATCTGGCACTTAAACCTGGATAATGACTCAGTCTAGCAGTGTGTCTCGGTCAGGGCGCACTGGGGTTTATGAATGTCTTACACAGGGTTAACAGCTTTAATGGGGGTGCCTTTATGTCGGTGCCCTCACAGACATACACCACACACTGCTGCGGCACCGCACTCCATGAATCAGCAAAGCGCCCAATTTCTCAGCACATTTAGAGGGAGGACGGCTCCTTAAGGCTCCAAATGAAAGGTCTAATGCCCCAGCATTGATTTTCCCTTCTTTAATTTGTTTCTTATTTATGGCCATGTCTCTTCCTGTATAAAGTGCATGGAGGCAGAGAGGTTGAGGGGCTTGAAAAGAGATGGGGAGAAAGAAGGTATAAGGGCTGATTCCACAGGTCTCCTCGTCCAGTAAAAAAGTGCACGAACTTGTAGATAGCTACAAGCCCCAGAACCCATTGACCATGAGACCAGTCTCCATATGATCTGTTTACATTACTTTAGACACCGGACAGGGAGAGAGTTACTGAGATGCGATGAGAAGAATAGTATGTGGACCTGTTTTGCTCAGTGGGGATTAGAAATGCTGTCACATACTTTTGACCAGATGGATCTGTGTACATAATGAGCTACTCTGGAGGACCAAGGTGGATCTCTGCAGTTGTGCAAATAGCCAGTGGAACTTCCTCATACAGAGCCCTTACCCCAGATGGCGGAGCTGACCACCGTGATGGGATCAACTGCAGGGCCAGAGAGAGGCAGCATTTTTAGTTGAAAGTGGAGGGCCAACTCTAGGACCAAACCTTGGGATTCAGCCCCAACCTGCCGTTGAGCCATCTTCATCCACAGTTGGTGCGCACCCATCCGAAGCACAAGGAGTGTTACCAGAGTCTCTTGAGCCAGCGCCATCTCCACACCCTGTTAGGGGTGTGGAGATGGGAAAACAAAATTGCTGAACTACTGCAATTTTGTTTTCCCATGTAACATGTTTTGTTCTTTGTGAAAACCGTTTTGGGGCCTACTAAGATATCATACTAGTCTGTACCCTTTACTTAAGTGGGCATTGCAGGATTGACTGACATCAAGAGTAGTGAAAGATAGAGACTATCCGATTTAAGTCAGTTGTTTCACTCCAACAGAATAATACAGTAGTGTGCTGTGGTGTACAAAGTGCTTGTGTGTGGGCTTTAGCGTGCATGCTCGGTTTGGGTGTGTATATGTGTAAACGTCCCTAGAAAACAACATTTGTTGCAGTTCGAATGACCTTTAAAAGCTTCTATGAGGTGATATAATATTTGTTCAGCCTAGTCCAATTTAGCCAGTCATATCTCAATCTCTTTCACTGCGTTTTTATGTCAAATGGGAATTGAAAACCAAAATAAGCCAGCTGCATGCATTTACAAATGTGGCAGAGGAACCTGTACACTTACAAGCCTTGGCCGGATGAGAGTGCGAATTTGTCTCTCCTGTCCACCACACCGAGGCAAACACTATACCTCCTGTACCGGTGAATTCTGGCATGCTCGACAGGTTGTTTTAAAACTAATTCATTACCAGCCTCATACTGTAAGGTTCTAGGCCAGGGTGGGTTAGAAAAAAACGCAATGCAAATACACAGACTGTCACTTTTTTTGCACGACACCTGGAAACCGGTTGACATTGGTTGTTAGATTCAATTTCAGTTTCCTTAGACGTAGCGTGAAGCAGTGGGCATAAAGGCATTTTGGAATGTTACACAGTTCGGCTGTCAAACTGCTTAAGCAAAGACAAACATTTTTCCATTTCATCTGTTTTTCTATTCCCTGTTATGTTTTTCAGTTACGTCAAACATCGAAATGTCTGCTTTTATTCCCTGCCTTCAATGGGCCTACAGTATTTCATAAGTTTAAAAGGAAAAACATGGTTAAACACATTTTTTTTTATTGGAAAACTATAGATAGTTGAAGAATGGATGAGACATAAAGAATGCCACTGTGCTCTAAAAAGAACACACAAATGTCCCAAACTATACACATACTAGCAGTATGTTTACTAATTGAATGCTACCACCCGGTAATAAGTGTCGGACTGACACCCAAGGTCTTCCATCAGCTCTTAGCAGTAGTACTGACCTCTTGATCTAATGATTTCCCCCTAAAGTCTGCCCCCCTATTTTCAGGGCTGTGACATTTCTGCTGAGTGCTGGTCATCCATGGCGGTTGCTCCTGACACGTGACAGAATTGCTGACCCTGTTGGTTCGACCAACTGCAGCGATGCTGACACCTTGGTTTGTAGGCCCTGTCCATATCCCCCTGTAGGATACATTCACTCTATGTGTAAGTGCAAGGCCAATACCTTCAGAGTTAAATGTGACAGGGTTTTCTGCGCAGCTTTACTTTAGCGGGGCTAAACTGCAGCTGGAACTACGCAGGCATGCCAAAATAATTCTGTGTGTGAGTGTGAGCGTTAAGTTTGAGTTCAACTTAGTGTTACTGTGATATTGTCGGCATTTACTTTCTGGACATTTGGTGGTTCCAGAACAACTAGGTTCAATGTGCAGTGCAAGACAGCTAGCTAATACGGAAAAACAAGAATATCGTTTGGCTCTGATTTAATGTTACTACAGTAGCTGTTATTGAATGCCGCAAGTGCTGTAGTCTGACAAAATTAATGAGTAGTGAAGGCAGCCATTCTCATGTAGCTAGCTAGCGCCAGCTAACAGTAATTGACATTGCCCTATATTGCATTTGCTGCTTAATTTTTCCAAGAAAAAGCAGGAGTGAGTTCAAAAACATTTAGTTGTGTGACTAGCTATCCCTATTAACAATACACACACTGGCAGCAACAACATGCTGAATGTAGCCTACCAAAGTAGATCTTTGAATGATTCATTCCGTGTGCATTTTAAAAGTCCTGAATATCTCCTTTGAGTGTTTCATGTATATTTATATTGTTTTGTTTGCAGGCTTGTTGGTTTGAGTTCAAACTGCAATTAAAATAAAAAAAAACGTCAGGTTATTACAATAATCAGATTCAATTTAGCGAGTGACACCGTGTACATGGAAATGGTCACAGACATGGTGTTTGTTCCATTACCAAGCTACACCCTTGCCCTTAAAGAGGCAGCTAAAACATTGCTGTTATCTGTCATATTTGTTTTTGCTTAAACTCAGGTCCAAAATAGCCAAAATTGGGCATATTATTTGTTACTAGGAATACAAGCATTATTTAGAACTATTACACTGCATCATTGTTTGTTGTTTGCGTTTTATATTGAAAAGCAGGAAAACATTTTAGCTGGTGAAATAAAAATTGGAGTGTCTAGATTTTCAATCTACCTGCCAGAGTGACTGGTTTTGTGCAATATGCCATTGCCTTTGTGGTCAAAGATAAAACTCACAGAGGCACACACATCGTCTTGATACCTATTTTCCTGAATTGTTTAGTAATTTCACTGACAGTAAGCCACAATCACTCTCAGTTTCCCTCCTGCCTACTTAGATGGCATATGATCCAGAGATGGAAAGTACTGTTATCTCTACTCTTCCTCCTCTCCGTTTCACCCCCACATAATTTCCTCATCATTTATATTTGGGTCAGAGTGACTTCTACCCCCCCCCTTAATTTAGTTCACTAATGGTAAGGATATTAATCATTACTTGAATATATACCATATATAGATGGAATATACACCAATCAGCCATAACATTATGAGCACCTGCCTAATATTGTGTAGGTCCCCCTTTTGCCGCCAAAACAGTCCTGAATTCTCAAGGCATGGACTCCACTAGACCTCTGAAGGTGTGCTGTGGTATCTGGCACCAAGATGTTAGCAGCAGATCCTTTAAGTCCTGTAAGTTGCAAGGTGGGGCCTCCATGGATCGGACCTGTTTGTCCAGCACATCCGACAGATGCTCGATTGGATTGTAATCTGGGGAATTTGAAGGCCAAGTCAACACCTTGAACTTGTTGTTGTGTTCCTCAAACCATTCCTAAAGCATATTTGCTTTTTGGTGAGGCGCATTATCCTGCTGATAGAGGCCAATGCCATCAGGGAATACCATTGCCATGAAAGGGTGCACATGGTCTGCAACAATGCTCAGGTAGGTGGTACATGTCAAAGTAACATCTACATGAATGTCAGGACCCAAGGTTTCCCAGCAGAAAATTGCCCAAAGCATCACACTGCCTCCGCCGGCTTTCTTCCTTCCCATAGTGCATCCTGGTGCCATGTGTTCTCCAGGTAAGCGACGCACACGCACCTGGCCATCCACGTGATGCAAAAGGAAGTGTGATTAATCAGACCAGGCCACCTTCTTCCATTGCTCTGTGGTCCAGCTCTGATGCTCACGTGCCCACAGTAGGCGCTTTCGGCAGTGGACGGGTCAGCATGGGCACCCTGACTGGTCTGTGGCTACGCAGCCCCATACGCAACAAACTGCGATGCATTGTTTGTTCTGACACCTTTCTATCAGTACCATCATTAACTTATTCAGCAATTTGAGCCACAGTAGCTCGTCTGTTGGATCGGACCTCACGGGCCAGCCTTCGCTCCCCACATGCATCAAAGAGCCTTGGCCATCCATGACCCTGTCGTCGGTTCACTGCTTTTCCTTCCTTGGACCACTTTTGATAGGTACTGACCACTGCAGACCGGGAACACCCCACAAGGGCTGCAGTTTTGGAGATGCTCTGACCCATTCGTCTAGCCATAACAATTTGGCACTTGTCAAAACAAGAACATTGAATTATTTTCTATGTAGTATAATTGTTTCTCCGTCATCGTCAATCGAGTAACTTACACATAGCTTTCCTTGACTATCTAGCCAACTAGCTAAATGATGATGTAACTTACTTGTCAAGTAGAAAGATAGCCAACTCTGCATCACTGTTCACACAAACTTCAGCTCTCACCATCAGATGCAAAATTTACCCTCGTTTTACGTCTTATGCTCGCGTTGCTTCCATATGTTTTTGTTTCTGGAGCGTTCAGTGTAGGCTACATGAACCCAAACAAAGCTTGTCATCGGCCTTCACCACACACACCTTCAAGGAAGTACACGCCTACGAACATCCTGGCCTTCTACGTTTTACTTACAACCATGGCACTGGGGATAGTGTCAGTCCTGACACTCAGTTTTTTCACATTAACTGATGATATGTAAGGGTTATTATCTGATATTTTAAATGGAAAATGCTGTATAGGGCACCTTTAGTCATTTCCTTTGCTTATTATAAGCCAACAAAATAAATAAAAAAAATATTTATTTTACTCTTCCATTTATCATTTACTCACCCTTTACAGGTGTGTTTTTCAACAACTCACTTTTATTATTTTCTCAGGCCTGGAGCAGTGATTAATTGATCTATTTCCTATTTTCCTCATGAGACATTTCCCATTTTCCTCATGTAAGATATCCTTTTTTCCTTGTGTCATTGTAATTAGAAAGGTGAGTCTAAACTACCTGGGCAGTATCTGATACACCATTGGCTAATCATTGTGCTCAACACTCGACTACTACAGACTGTTGGGACTAATACTACCATTGTCAGCCTCTAGATGTCAGTGAGATTACTTTTAAATCTAGCTATAGTTTAGCTAGATAGCTAGCTATATAATTTGATCTTTAACTAGGGGTGTTGCGATATACCCGTATTTACGATAACTGTGATATTTAAAAAATGAAATATTGATATCATGTTAATAATACAGATATGATAATACTACACTCACTAAGCGAAAATTATGTTGGCATTGAAATAAACTTGTTAGCCCCACTAGAACCCCCGGGAGTGACCTCCAAAGATGCGCCGTTTTTGTAGCTTATTCACTTGGAGAAAACGGCATTGTATTTTCCCCAAAAATCCTCTAACTCTTTCTATAGCTTATTCATGTCACCGATAGACAAATGATGCATGTGCTTAAACTACGAGTCTGGGCCTATACACTGGCATTAAAATCAACTCGTTAGCCCATTAGAACCTCTGGGAGAGATCCACAAAGACATGCCGTTTTTGTAGCCTGTTCACTTGGAGAAAATTATGTTGTATTTTTCCAAAAACTCCTTTCGGTTTTTCTATAGCTTATTTATGTCACCTATGGACGAACAATGCATGTGCTTAAACTTGAATTAATGCAAAGACGTGCAGTTTTCGTAACCTATTCACTAGGCAATTTTTTTTGGATCTTTTGTTTATCAGTTCATCTGGTTGCCTTTTCACTATCCATTAAGTGTAATTGTTCTTTTCACTATCCATTAAGTGTGACTCTCTCTCCACTTCCCTACACTTGTATTTTGAGTGCAATTTATTTGCCAAAAAAGAGAAGAAACACACAATAAATGAAATTGAAGATGAATTTGATGGCATTATTATTTTCTTCAAATTTTCACGATATCATTGTTGTGAATTATTTTGGCCATGGTAATCGTGCAGTGAAAATCTGATATTGTGATAGCCCTACTTATAACCATTGTCTTATTGTGATAGTTTGGTAGCCACAATGGGGTCATACACTCAAATTGTAACAGATATATGCATTTTAGCCAAGGAAATAGAGCAAATCTAAAGCCAATATCAGAACACCGACTGGAAAATCAGGTGTTGCCATGGTAACAAAGACAACAATACTTGAGTCGGTGGGAGAATGTCTTCTGCTGCGCTGCAACTCGTTTCTTGATTCAGACTAGCAGTTGTGGTTTAAACTCAAACAAATGTTTAATACCACCGTTTACAACCCCTATGAATGTGAATTAAACAACATCAACACTGCTCCGAGATTTTCGGGTGAAAATATATTCTGCGCTAGAATTCTTTCACATTACACTTTGGTGTGCTAGCTACACAACCATGCGTCAAATTTTGCTAGCATTTTTGAGTACAGCCGTTAAGCAAAATATCAAATAGATTATCGAAAAAAAAATGGACTTTGTATGCTATGTGTCAAAACTTGAACACACGTAGCTAACATTAAGACATGTAGCTAACTTTAAGATGTACATTGTACAACAGCTGGAGACTGGAATATGACTAGATAAAAACTTGATTGCTCTAGTCTGTATTCAGCATTGATGGTAGATACAACCAATCCATCCCCAACATGGTTTTAGACACACCCTTCTAATTATAATATGACACAAGGAAAATGGGATATCTTATATGAGGAAAATGGGAAATGTCTCATGAGGAAAATAGGAAATGGATAAATTATTGCCTGGCAGACAACAAAAAAAATGCCCCAAAGTGTTTGTGTCACGGCGTGTATCTCTAATTATCACAAATATCCAAACCTTGGCTTTTTTGCAGTACCAAATTCAAAAACAGCTACACTGGCGAGTGCATGTGGCTCCAGGCCATCAAACGTGTGAGGATGCCTGAGGTAGCCTAACCTATGGAACCCAGCTTCGTCACAAACGTATGTGTGTGGTAAACTACAGGTTAGAACCGTCAATAATGTTTACATTAGACAGGATAGAGATGTATGTTGAATTGTTTGTTTTTTGTGTGTGTAAAAATACTATTTTCAGTAGCATTTCAGTCAACAATTACCTGCGATATTGTAGTCTCTCGCAACCTACATTGGCAGGGCCAGGACATACAGTATGTTAGGCCTACTCAGCGTAAAGGCTAAATTAAACTTAAGCAAACATTACTGTAATTAACTCAAGCCCGACATTGTAATCGGTTAAAAATGAAAGGTTGGAGTGAAACCCATAATGAAAGTACATAAGTTAACTTGCGTTATCTGTCTAAGAAAGACGTAACTTTAAAAACGTTGGCTTGTAAGCTACTTCAATATTAGACCACTGATTTAAAGCTGCCGAATTGCAAACAATCTACAAATAAGTATTTTTTTCTATAAATTAATGAACGATTAATCAACTAAATTACCTCGAGATTCAGTAAGGTACGAATAGATGTCTGGACATGACATCTCAGTCCAGTGGGGTTTGTCCATAAATTCTTCGGCAGGGTGAAAGGGCAGCAGAGAAGCTCAACAGTAACCAGTTTATTTAGATGTCTACATCTTTCTGCAGCAAGAAGGCTAGGCAAATAGTTTATGTATAGTTATTTACAGTTGTGCTCATAAGTTTGCATATCCTGGCAGAAGTTGTGAAATGTTGGCATTGATTTTAAAAACTTGACTGATCATGCAAAAAAACTGTCTTTTATTTAAGGATAGTGATCATATGAAGCCATTTATTATCGCATAGTTGTTTGGCTCCTTTTTAAATTATAATGATAACAGAAATCACCCAAATGGCCATGATCAAAAGTTTACATACCCTTAAATGTTTGGCCTGGTTACAGACACACAAGGTGACACACAGGTGAAAATGGCAATTAAAGTTGAATTTACCACACCTGTGGCTTTTTTAATTGCAATTAGTGTCTGTGTGTAAATAGTCAATGAGTTTGTTAGCTCTCACGTGGATGCACTGAGCAGGCTAGATACTGAGCCATGGGGAGCAGAAAAGAACTGTCAAAAGACCTGTGTTACAAGGTAATGGAACTTTATAAAGTTGGAAAAGGATATAAAAAGATATACAAAGCCTTGCAAATGCCAGTCAGTACTGTTCAATCACATATTAAGTAGTGGAAAATTCGGGGATCTCTTGATACCAAGCAAAGATCAGGTAGACCAAGAAAGATTTCAGCCAAAACAGCCAGAAGAATTGTTCGGGATACAAAGAAAAACCCACAGGTAACCTTGGGAGAAATACAGGCTGCTCTGGAAAAAGACGGTGTGGTTGTTTCATGGAGCACAATATGACAATACTTGAACAAAAATGAGCTGTATGGTCGAGTTGCCAGAAAGAAGACTTTACTGCGCCAATGCCACAAAAAAGCCAGGTTACAATATACCTGGCAACACCTTGACACGACTCACAGCTTCTGGCACACTGTAATTTGGAGTGACGAGACCAAAATAGAGCTTCATTGTCATAACCATAAGCACTATGTTCGGTGAGGGGTCAACAAGGTGCAGGTAGAATACCATCCCCACTGTGAAGCATGGTGGTGGCTCACTGATGTTTTGGGTGTGTGTGAGCTCTAAAGGCACGGGGGAATCTTGTGAAAATTGATGGCAAGATGAATGCAGCATGTTATCAGAAAATACTGGCAGACAATTAGCATTCTTCTGCACGAAAGCTGCGCATGGAATGCTCCTGGACTTCCCAGCACGACAATGACCACAAGCACAATGCCAAGTTGACCCTCCAGTGGTTACAGCAGAAAAAGGTGAAGGTTCTGGAGTGGTTATCACAGTCTCCTGACTTTAATATCATCGAGCCACTCTGGGGAGATCTCAAACGTGCGGTTCATGCAAGATGACCAAAGCCATTGCATGAACTGGAGGCATTTTGCAAAGACGAATGGGCAGCTATACCACCTGCAAGAATTTGGGGCCTCATAGACAACTATTACAAAATACTGCATGCTGTCATTGATGCTAAAGGGGGTAATACACAGTATTAAGAACTAAGGGTATGCAGACTTTTTAATCTTTGTTGCCATGTTTTGTTTTATGATTGTGCCATTCTATTATGACCTACAGTTGAATGTGAATCCCATTAGAAATGACATGTGTTTTGCCTGCTCACTCATGTTTTCTTTACAAATGGTACATATATTATCAATTCAGCAAGGGTATGCAAACTTTATATATGCACAACTGTACATATATATACATATATATATATATATATATATATATATATATATATATATATATATATGTGTAAATACGAAATGTGCATGTCCCTTAAACAGTGGGTCTGGTTTGTAAATGGGGGCCTTGTCAACACTTAAATGCTATGCTGGCCAATTTCAATCTCCCATGGGGCTTCTCAGCTCTCAACAGCTAATGTTAAAGACAAGGCTCGATCCAAGACATTGGTGGTCAGCTTTGAAACAAGTCTTTGTCAGCTTAGTGCTACGAAAGATGCTGCGTCACTTAGGATGCCTGCAATTTTGATCTAAATGCACCCAACAAGGTTGCCATTTATCAAATATTTTAGGGCAGAAATACCTCTATGCAAACAAATGCAAGAAGCACAAATACCCTAATCAGCATCACCAGTGTAACACATGCCGTCTGAGCCGTTGTACAGAAGAGAGAACTGTACCTATTTAGCTAACTGGCCCTCGGCACAGAAACGGCTGGGGTCCGCAGACCACCAACACTGACATCGGCTGTCTTGGCAGGCACAGCAGTCCACCAATCAAGAATGTTTACCGCTGCCTGCCTTGTGATGTCGTCCTCATTCCACTTGCCAAACCCATAACTGTCTCGGAATCCAGATTGTGAGTGCGCCCATGCCTGTGTTTAAATGTACGTGCATGTGTGTGTGTATGAATATTTGTGTGTGTGCTTGACTGTATGGAATTCCACATGTCTGAGGATAGCCAGCGTTCCGGATGTTCCTAATGAGTCCTGGGCCACAGAAATAAAAAGTGTGGTCTGTGCAGAGAAAGGTCAGATCCATAAACGGCTCTGATGGGTTTCATTTCTCCCTTTATTCTCTTTTTTTTCTTTCCTTTTAAACTCGGCAGTCACTTATCAAAGCTTAAAAAATAATCAGTTTGGAAGAACGTAAGCAGGCTGTGGGGTATCTGGTGTCTATAGGGAAGGAGGCAAACAGGCTGTGGGTTATCTGGTGTCTATAGGGAAGGAGGCAAACAGGGTGTGGGGTATCTGGTGTCTATAGATAAGGAGGCAAACAGGCTGTGGGGTATCTGGTGTCTATAGGGAAGGAGGCCAACAGGCTGGGGGGTATCTGGGATCTATAGAGAAGGAGGCTAACAGGCTGTGGTGTATCTGGGGTCTATAGAGAAGGAGGCAAACAGGCTGTGGTGCATCTGGGGACTATAGTGAAGGAGGCAAATAGGCAGGCAGGCTGAAATAAACACAAAACATAGAATGATTGTCATAAACTTCTGTTCTTTATTTCTCATCAAATATCCATCTTTAATGGTAAATTATTTGTCATGCTGTCTTTGAATCAGTTTTAATTTTGTTAACAACAATTCAAAGAAAAAATACTCTTCCACTACTGGATCTTTGCGGAAAAGTAATGGACTGAATTAATGTTTTCATTGACAAAATATTACAGGACAACCATGTGCATTCATTAGCATCGTGTGTTGACATTTTAATTTGTAAAATGACATTGTCTAGGGGACTGACAAACAAATGTCAGACATTACCAAAATAACACGTGTGAAAGTTATCTTATATTTTGTCTTCAAATTTTAGCACTAAAAGCCATAAAGGCAGGTTCTTTTTTATGCCTAATCTAGGCTATTTATTTGACAGTTGCAAGAGCCACTTCCAACTGAAGCAACGCCATACCAACATAACTTATTTTCTTGCTCCAATTTCAATTACTAGTAATACTCTAGGTAAATTACTTCAGGTTAGAGAAGATGATAAATTAAATATTAAGCTGGAGAAGAAAGTGATAAATAAATGGGACTAAAATACATGACTAAAATCTCATGATTTTTTGTTGACTTAAACCAGACTAAAATGTCTTCAGTATTGGTAGACTAAATGTAAGAAGGCTCAAAATTACTTTAAGTAATTTTCATCGAATGATTGTGACTAAATAGAAAATAGCTGCCAAAAATAACACTGCTTTGTATACATTTACATGAGCTAAGCAAGTTCAACGTCCATTATCTAATCTAATAATGCCACGCATTAAATAGTCTAGCAGTGCTTAAAAAAAAGTGAACTAGTTAATTAAAAACATTTTGTGAACAACTGTTTCAAAGGTTAGATTGGTAGGAATCCTTCATGAGGAAATGAGGATCCTCTTGCCTCATTGTGTCTTATTCAGAGTACATGCCTGAGATCTTTTTCTAGACATATTTCTGACGTTACTTGCAGAATAATGATGGAATTACATTATTGGGAACATGGAAAGAAATTGAGAAAGACAGAGAGGAAGAGAGAAAAAGAGAAATTAGGAATAAAAGACGAGATGGACAAGAATAACAGTATTATATGTGACAGCATCTCTTTTTTCAAGAGGATCTGACTTTTTGCACTCTATATAACCACTGTGATTATTTTAGAACACTCAGTTACAAAAAGCCAACTGACATTTACAGTTACTCCTGAGAAGTAGATTTCTTTGACCCGCTGTTCATCTGAACGTTTCAATGTCTTGATGAACGATTTGCTCTTAAAAGGTAATGTACTCTTATAACCTCATTCCAGCAAAGCCAGCAGAGGATTGGCATTCCTCAAAGCTTAGTTCCTCTCTAGGTTTCTTCACAGGTTCTGACATTTTTAGGGAGTTTTTCCTAGCCAAAACATTATTACATTGTCTGTTTGGTTTTAGGCTAGGTGTCTGTATGAGCACTTTGTGACAACTGCGGATGTAAATGGGGTGTTATAAAACAAACGTGATTGATTGAAGGAGACCAAATGTCTTCTCTGGATTTGGAAAGTTTTGTTTATGACGTTGTGTGCTGCAAAGTAGGATTTATTGTTTAAAAAATAATAATAATAGAGAAAATCACCTCTAGTGTTTCCCCTGAAATTTTCAATTTCATGTGTTATTTTACTACAACATTTGATCATGTTAATTATTACAGATGGTAGTAACACCTGCTACTTGTTAGCTAGTCCATTCCTGTAGTATACAGATGTGGCAGCAGGCACGTGCACAGGTATGGCTCAACCTGTGCAGAGCACATGCCCCTTTGCTATCTTGTGCCCTTTCCAGATGACAAGTTCCGCCCACTTTTTCAGATTCAGCACATGCCCCTCGGAAGATCTGTGCACCATACTGTGGCAGTCAAAGGGAAACGACAAGCAGTTGACTAAATCAAAAGAAAGTTGATCTGTGCTTCAAATTATATCTATTATTCATGTCTACGTTACAAATTGCCTATTCAAATCAAGTCTAAAAGCTGTCAATAGGTCAATGTTGTGAATTATTTGTATCAGCAACACAGCCATTCCTTCTGGATTTTGGCAACCAACCCACTGATGATGTCAGTAAAGTTCTGCATATGACTTGGTATAAATGGGCCGGTGATGATGACTCGCCATTTTCACTCACTATGCTTCTAAGAGCTGTGACTTTCAGATCCTAACACAAGACACTTACATGGGTGAACCAATCACCAAGTTCCACTGAGCACATGCAAATCTGCCTAGATTTTTCCATGCCTAATGACCCCTAGCTTAATATTTTATAGAAATTGGAGCAAATGGAATAGATGTGTTTGTATGCTTTTACTGCAGTTGAAATACTGTATGTACCGTGGCTATAGTCAAAGAAATTAATTATTTAGTCAAGCCATAATAAAACAACATGCCTTACTAAAAGACATAAAACGACATGCCTTCATGGCCTTTTTAGCAAAATCAAAACCAATGCAAATCATACCATATTAATTGGTATGATCATACCATGTGAAAGTGCAATCCTTCAAAACAACATGCAACTACAGCTTAGTAGGTAACATTTTTACAGTGATTCAAATCCTGCTGTCCTCAGCATTCCGACATCTGTTATCTAGTAGGGCAATCCAGACGGAAAAGTTGAGCACTTGTGCAATTTGCTGTGTATTTTTAACCCCATATCAAGTAGCTGTATGCAGTTAGTGTTAACTAGCTAGTTACTTGTTAACTGGGAAGGTATCTAGCTAATTAGTTCATCATGACAATAATATTTTGCATTGACTACAGGCAAAAGTAGCATTAAATTACATTATCATTTTAAGTTAACTTAAACTTTAACTTAATGTTCTACATATGCTGCCCCTAAATTAATTGTCAGCCTTGGAAATCAGTGTGTATCAAATAAAAATGTTTCTCTGCACTGTTGACACAGGGGTACAGGTAACAACTAGCAGATAATAACTAACAGTGACTAACTACACTGCTCGAAATAATTAAAGGGAATACTTAAATAATACATCGGGTCTCGATGAAGGAAATATATTAAAGATCAAAATCTTTACCGTACATTGTGTAATTCGTTGTGAACAAAATGACATAACAACGGTCAATGGAAACCAAAATCACCAACCGATTGAGGGCTGGATTCAAACTCACACCGAAAATCAAAGTAAACAATTGAAATCACAGGCTGTTCCAACTTGCATGAATTTCATCACGGCAACTCATAATGTGACTCAGTAGTGTGAATGGCCCCCACGTGCCTGTATGCACTCCTGACAAGGTCTGGGCATCCTCCTGATGAGACACTGTCCTGGGGGATCTCCTCCCAGACCTGGATCAGGGCATCAGTGAGCTCCTGGTCATTCTGCGGTGCTGCTTGGTGGCGTCGGATGCATGGAAACATAACGTCCCAGAGGTTCTCAAATGAATTCAGGTCTGGGGAGCATGAGAGCCAGTCAATGGCTGCACCAGCGTAAGGTCTTATGATGGGTCTGAGGATTTCATCCCGGTACCTAACAGCAGTCAGGGTACCATTGGCTAGCACGTGGAGGTCTGTGTGACTCTCCAAGGATATACCTTCCCAGACCATCACTGACCCACCACCAAACCGGTCATGCTTGATGATGTTGCCAGCAGCATAACATTCACCACGGCATCTCCAGACTCTTTCATGTCTGTCACATGCTCAGTGTGAACCTGCTGTCATCTATGAAGAGAACGGGGCGCCAATGGCGGACCTGCCAATTCTGGTGGTCTCTGGTGAATGCCAATCGAACTGCACAGTACTGGGCTGTGAGCACAGGTCCCACTAGAGTACGTTGGGCCCTCATGCCACCCTCAAGGAGTCTGTTTCTGACAGTTTGGTCTGAAACATGCACACCAGTAGCGCGCTGGAGGTCATTTTGAAGGGCTCTGGCAGTGCTCCTCCTGTTCCTCCTCGCACAAAGGAGCAGATACCGCTCCTGCTGCTGGGTTGATGCCCTTCTATGGCCCTGTCAAGCTCTACTTATGTAACGGCCCATCTCCTGGTATCTCCTTCATGCTCTTAAGAGTGTACTGGGAGACACAGAAAACCTTCTTGCCACAGGCAGGTACTGTATGGATGTGCCATACTGGAGGAGCTGTACTACCTGTGCAACCTGAATGGGCTGCAGAAACCGCCTTATGCTACCAGTAGTGACAAGTACACAAGCAAAATGCAAAACTAGAGAAGAATCAATCAGGAAGGATAAGGAGAGAGCAATTGTCTGTGGCCACCACCTGCAAAACCATTCCTTTTTTCGGGATTGTCTTGCTGGTGCCTCTCCAGTGTGCCTGTTGTCACTTTCATTTGCACTAAAACCGGTGACGTTGATTCACAATTGCTCATGCTTCCTAACTGGAGACAGATTGATGTCCCTGAAGTTTTATTGACTTGGTGTTATACTGTGATGATCACACGTTCCTTTTTTTTTTTTTTGCAGTGTAACTTTGGTGGAAGTCTTTATGTAATGTGTGTAACAGAGGAGGAAAGCACCAGACACTGAATCAGGTGATTAACAACCGTTTATAATATATGTCAAGAAAAACCGCACACTACGTGGCCAAACACTCAACACAATGCACAATAACCCACGAGGAGGGAACAGAAAACATGGCAACTTAAATCAATGGTAATCAACACAAAACGAGACACAGGTGTGGGGAGGGGGAGTTGCTGCCGCCGTTCCCATGGTTAGCACACCGGCGAGGAGGAGCGCAGTCGAGGGGTTGGCACTGCCAGGCCGGCGCGACACTTTAACCTTGTGTGGTATGGGACTGACTAGAGTTTGGTAAACCCCTCCCACTTCTCAGATTTCCATCAACAATAATGGATAAATGAAATGTGCATGCTGTAACGAATGGGATACACATTAGCCTGTATAAAAGGGGACCGTATAAACATTACTGAATACCTTTCCAAAGATAGTACCAAAATTCCTATTTGAAAGGGAAATTAGTGTCTGACCGTTTCAATGATACCTGCCTGCTGTCTGGTGAACACCAGCAACACTCAAGAGTAGTTGTCTGGAGAGACGACACTTGTGTCCGTGTGTGTGCGTGTTTACACATGGTGTAGAACATGATAGAAGGACATGTGTTCTTAGATTAGATTAGGTTGTATTGCACAGGGAGTTTGTAACAAGTTATAATAACTCTTGTTTCCTCTTCACATTTCCTGTCGTCATTTACAAAAGACAACACATTTCAGCTGATATTGCAGTGAGATAAGACCACTATCTACATTTTTCTTTCCTGCCATGGTGTTTTGTTTAATTAAAGTGCATTTTGTCAATCTCCTAAGGGCAACTATACCATTCATGGCTTTTAAATTCAGCAGGAAAATGAAATTTGCTCTATTGACAACTAGTGTTAAAGGAGAGCTAATCTTGTTTATCTTGATATTCAATGGTTCCTCTCCCTAAAGTAAACATTCTTTGAGCTATTATAAACTGGGTGGTTTATTTCTGAATGCTGGTTGTGTATCGTTGCTGTAAGGTAAAGGACACAGATACAGGAAGTTCAGAGGACTCTTAATAGCTTAACTAAAATGTAACAGAACTTGAAACTAGGAACATGAAAACAAAAGGGCGTTACATGAAATGGATTCCAAACAATGACTGGCAGGACACATGAGGAAATAAGGAATTTAAGTAGGGATGGTGATCAGGAACGCAGGTGAGGGCGATAATGAAAATGAACAGGTGTCCGTGCTCCAAATGAGGCAGAGAGATGATGTTGGGTCTCACTGGCACAACAGAACTGCCATGCCAGGATGTGACAGATTGGCTCGAAGCTTTGAAATGTAACTGGTCTCTTTACTGAATTTTTGTGCAGCGACTGCGAAATGTTTGGATATTAGATTATATTATTAGATTCAACTTTATTGTCATTGAACAGTATGAGTACAGTACCACGAAATGCAGTTAGCATCTAGCCAGAAGCAAATAGAAAAGGGCAGAAAAATGACAAGTATTACGTAAAGTGTATGTTACAAGTGGAATGTATAAATGTGCAATGAAGGCAAATATGCAAAATGGCAATTCTAAATGAGAAATGAAGGCAAATAGGAGAGGGCAGAACATTTACAAATTTACAGTATTAAGTGTATGTATGTGCAAGTGGGAATTAATATTTGTGCGATGAGGCAAATGCAAGTACAAATGGCAATTCTGACTGTGCAATTGAGCAAGTTGGAAGTGTAAGGTAGTCTGTACAACTGAAATGCAGGGATAGCAGCAATGAGGTTCCTGAGGTAGACATGTGCATGCCACATCCGAAAAAAGCCAGTACAATGGCAATTTTAAATGTGCAGTGCAGGCAAATTGAAGGTGCAAGGTGGCATGTGCAACTGAAATGTAGGGATAGCAGCACAAGGGAGTAGTGCAACAAGGTCCCTGAGAGGCAGTACTAAGCGGTGGGCGGGTGGGTATGGTTAGTGATGGGATGGGTCACTGAGTTCAGCAGGGTTACAGTAGATGGGAAGAAGCTGTTTCAGAGCCTGTTGGTGCGGGAACAAAGAGACCTGTACCGCCAGCCTGATCTGTATATATATACTTCAAAATTCAACCCAACCCACCCAATCTTGCCCCTTCAAACAGTTTATTATTTTACCTAAGGCAACTGCCACTTTTATAGTACTACCAAAACCTACCGCTACAGTCACAGTTTTGACTATTGGTAGAAGACCTACTATGCAAATGCTGCGCTGCTATGCAGATATTTACTGAATTGAGCCCATAGCCTATTTAAAACAAGGCCTTTCTTGTCAACATTGCATTGGAATCTTGCTTATTGACAACAAGTCCATGCTCAAGCATACTGCAATTAGCCTAGCCCCTATCAGTGTGAATGATATACCTTTAAAGGTGACTGAAGCCATGTAATTACTTAAAACGATGTGGACCATAAACAGGTTCAAGTTGAAGTATTTAGATAGGATAACACTACATTATTATTTTGTTTCTGTAGACTATTTAACAAACTATACATTATCAAACAAATTTAACAAATTATACATAACATTGGAATTGGAGTTGATTCTAAGATAACAGATAACATACCCTATCTAGACACGTTCAAGCAACCACTTAGCCATGGAATGTATTCTGATTGGCTAGTGAGGAATTAAGCGTCGAAACATCTACAACATATCTATTCATCTAAATCCGGTCATTTCTCGCCAGCTCTTGTTATTCTTGGTGTTGCAAATGGGACAAATCTAGTACTCATGCCTCCCCTAAGAAGTACAGTTGCACTTTGTTAAAAAGAACCTTTCACAAAGGACGGTTTCTTGGACACAGATTAAGCCTAGTCCTGGGCTACAATCTTTTTGTTTTTGTCATCGACTAGGCTTAATTTGTGTCTGCGAAACTGGTCCAAAAGGGATATTATTATGCCAATATTTTAAGCCATATAGATTTTGTACAGATAGACATTTCCACCTGCAAATAGCGCAAAAGGTCAGGGAACAAAAGCAAGCTATAGCTTTGACTTACCTTAGTATTGAACTTCAGGGAAGTGCCTTACACTGCGGTGTCACTCCAAAGGCCTCAATTTAAAATGTGCTGCCAACAACTGACTAGACAGAAATGTGTTCCTTAAGCAATGTGTAGCCACGAAAATAAAATTCCTGTAAAAATTTCCGTTGAGGTACATTTTGATCTTCTGCTGGGACCACCTGTATCTATAATTTAACCCTAACAGTATTGATGCATTATTGTAATTTGCTTTGCTACCACAAAATGTGTTTCAGTGAAGCTAACAGCTAGCACCTTCTTTAGGTTGCACACCAATGTGCAATGTGACTAACATTTGAACAGGCAACTTCTAAGGACTTTTGTTAAGTAAATCAATATTATTGCAAAAATATTATGTAGGCCAATTGTAGGTCCAATCTGAGTATCTCACTAATAGATCTGATAACCATGTGAAAAAGGTAGATGAAGACACAGCAATGCAACGCAGCAATGGGGCATTTTATTCCAAATCTTCTCAGTTGCTTTCCAGGTAAGTTAACACTTTATCAGAACACGGAGTTGTGGTTTCATTTTCTTTTTTGATGAGTTGGTCTGCCATTGTGCATAGATATAGACATACGTAGACACACCTAGAGGGAAAAAATATATTTGATTCCATGTCTAAGAATAATTTTAGGTAAGACCCAGTTATGTATTAAGTAAACATGGATCCTCAGGAAAGATGCTTGGACTGGATAATTCCACACATTCACAAAGAGTTAGTACATTATTTTTGGAAGCGTGTGTGGAGTGAGTGAATCTATATGTCTAGTTCATAGCATTTGTTATTTATTAGTAGGCAAAACAATGAAAGTGGGGCAAGACCGGAGACGGGCCATTGATTCCAGCGTGTCTATTTGTCTTAAACAAGGATATGTGGAGGTACCTACATACACAGAGCCTACACAGCCCCAATATTTATTTTTCCATCGTCTGAGTTTTTATGGAGTCTGTGAACTTCTTTTCCAATAAATACATGATTATAGGAAACCTGTCTACAGGCCGTTTCCCTAAAATGTTTTCCCATTTTGCTTTCCAAAAATAAGAACCCCACCAACTAAATGAAAGAACAGAGGTCCCTGAAGCAATGGGTTTTCTAGTGAAGTTTTATGTTATGGCCACGTAAATGCTCTAATTTCATTCTATGAACGCAAACCAAAATTGGTAACTAAATTAAATAAAGCCCCTTCCTGAAAGTTAAGTGGTGGACTTGTACAAGTTGTGTGTTATCCTTACATTAACATGGCTGTGTAATTGTTGAACATAGCAGTGTGTTCATTCATTAGTGAGTACCTACGTCTCTGTGCCTTCCCATCCCTCTGCATTAGCTTTGACGCTAATGACTCGACAGGCTTTCCTTTTTAACTGGAGTGATGCATGCTTGTGGAAACCCCAGTAAGTCCTCCAGTGAAATGGAAATATGCTGTTTCTTCTTTCCCTACGTCCCTTTCTATCCATCCCTCTTCACTGCCCCTGTCGTTAACAAAGGCAGGTCTCCAGTAGCTCTGTTTGTTAAAGAGTCTGAAAGAAATGTGACGTTCCATGTGCAGCTGTCAACCAATGGTGGATGGTTTATGGCTTAGCATCAACTGATCTTTTGGTTCCAGTTATCACCAGTACACACACTTGTTGGAAACCAGCTCACAACCTTAGTTATTTAGGCCAGGTTAGCTGCATTTCGGTCAAAGTGATCAATATAAATGTAGAAAAGTTACTATAGGAGAGGTCTGGATTTGGCTTATGTCTATGTTTGCTCTGAATGTGTAAAATACATATTTTATTTCATTTGAACGACACATCTGTTGTTGGGCTTTTTTACCTGCAAGTTCGTTTGATTGGTATTGAGAGGCTTATCCGGTACTTTGTACACTGCAGTTCTATAAAAGTTATTCATGAAGGGTTGAGCCTTTGGGCACTTTCTTTCCAATTCCTCCATTCCTTTCCAACGGGTGGAAAGAAACATGAGTTCAGCTCTGTGATTCCTGACTGGCTTGCAGAGATAAGGGATACCAACTAAATCTCCAGCAGTCCTAAATAGGTTCCAGTGACACAGGAAGTAAAGAGGTTTTGGTTGGCTAGCTGGATGACTGACGGCTTGGAGCTGTTCCCACCTCAGTGACCAGCAGATAAACTCTGGACCAGAGAGGGAGAGAGAGACAAACACAAGGTAACACACACACAAGAGACACACCTTACATCTGCACATGGGCAGCCACCTCCTTCATCTCTTCTTTCTCTTTCGCGTTATCTATCCTTTTTTAAATCTTGTCAGATATGACTATTTAAGAGGGGAAATGGGGTGTCGCTAAAAGGCTTACTTGAGGAGGGATGAAAATCTGACAGGGAGAGAGAAATGGAGGGAATGTTGAAGTGCCATCTCAAAGGGATGTTATCTTGGATTAGAGATCTGTCTGCGCAGTCGGACCCCTTGGCGTTCCGATGCACGGCGTTCCTAACTCCCTCCGGGCCTGACCTCAGATTATTCCAATCTCGTGCCAGCTAGCAAGTGGAATAACATGCAGGAGAGATTCTGTAAAGCGATAAAGTCACCTCACAACTTTATTATGAGTACACCTGTTTCCTATGTTCACCAAGGAATACATTACTTTGGGTACAGGTACAGCTAAGGTTTTGTTTCAGATAGAAGTTGCCCACAGGCGTACATTATCTAGGATCAGCTTCTCTTTTTCCAAATGCTAACCTTAACTAATAGGGCAGAAAACGATTAAATCTCATTAGATAAGTATCCACAGAGAAACAAAACCATGATTTCTGAGTTTAGCGCAGGTATGTGAGATCAAGTTGTTTCATTAGTACACTGAGTTATGCTGCCTGGTTGGAACAAAACCCTGCATTACCCGCTGCCCTGATCTAAGAGCAACTCCTTCCTAATCCTGAAGAGCAAGCAGCTGCATGGTCTCATTCCACACCATTAAGATAGGCCACATTCATTAGACCTGAGATGCTGGCTCAGATAGCAGTGCCAATGTAATGTAATGTGAGTATTTCCACCCATGAGAGAGGCCCTTCTCATGAATGTGGATGCTGTAAGTAAATCACTACGGCATACTGCTGATGTGGCTGCTGGCTGTGTGGTCCCCATGTTAAGTAGCTCCATGGTCTCCATTGGATCTGTCTATTGTGATCAGCCACCAGAGGTACAGTTCAGTGATATCACTGTACAACATCTATTTCTATGACCACTCCGAGAAGGGTCAGATGTTCTTTTTATTTTACTTAGGAACAAATATTGAAAATTAAACTAAGCGTTTTTGGGGAGTTTATTTTCTTCTCATTTAAAAAAATATAATAAACTCACCAGCAATTGATTATTTTTGTCCCACAGGCCTCCTGGTGTAAACGCATGCAGTACAATACTGTATGTACAATGTGTGGCCTATGTACTGTACATTGAATGCATTGAAAAGGTATGAACAAAATTGGGCTTGAAATAAAAATGGAGCCTCCAGTTTTCCGTCTAATCTTCCACCCATAGCATGCAATATTTTCTGTAATGTGGAGATCAAGAAACAGCCGGTGATGTTACCTGTGGTCTGCCTCTGGGCTGGGAGCTGAGCTGGATTACAGCCAAACTCATCAAAGCTCTGATAACAGCAAGCATCTAACTGTAAGGGGAGTCCACCTGAAGTTCTGTTTTAACACTGTAGTCTGGGTGAACTAAGGGAGGAGTTTCAGACTCATTCCAGGAAAGTCCAGGTCGTTGCTGTTTTTTTCTCTCTCCTTGTGTCCAATTAAGACCTAGACAACCAGGTGTGAGGGGAGTTATTATCTAATCTGCGAGTCTAATTATCAATTAAACAGAAGTGAGGATCGAAAAAACCTTAGGGACATTAACCTGTGCCTGGTATTTACATACTGTACCGTACTTTTATAAGCTACAGTCTATACGTCAGTGGTATACGACTAGAGCTCCTCAGCTCAATTCTAGTCTGTTTACGATGGTTGGCAGTAGAGTGGTTACTGTCACTTTTATGACCGGGGTGGGTGTGTCCAGCGAATGAATTCTACCAGAGGCCACACTTCCGGTCCGACGGTGGGTCTGACATATAGGGGCAGAACTTCTGTTATGATGTGGGTACATCCAGTGTATTATTTACGACATGGAGGTTGTGGTACAGTATGCTTGTGTCACATGGGGTTGTGCATTGTGTAATTTATGACAAGATTCATATAAACGGGGTATAACAAGTGGGTTAGGGTTTACAATATTTTTTTATTCTGATGATATAAAGAAGTGGGAGGGACTTTGATCAGACAATTGGAAAGGACCTGCCCTTTTAACCATGTTGTTGTTGTTGACATATTTTAAATCTTAAATTGTATGATTGTATAATACCTTGACCCCCGAGATGCTCTTTTTGGGGGTTGAAGATATGGCTCAAAAAGGTGAGACCATTCAATATAATGATGGCTGTCTTCTACCCTTTCGGCAACAAAACAAAGACTTATTCAATAGGCCTTCCGACCATTTGACCTTGTAACTCATCCTTTGGCATTGTTAGGGTTACCATGTTTCCACCAAAAGGTCATTTTACCTTACAGTGTTGGTGACAAACTGTTGTTTTCCTTGTCTAGAATGTGTACAGAGTCTGACAAACCAAGTAACTCATTGTTCACACATTCATTCAGAAAGAGCTTTAACGGGTTCACCGATTTTATTGAGGTTATGGCTTTTTTAAAATATTCCAAGTCTGGGATGTCAGAATGACATCAGACAATCTTTTATTGTGGGCATTACATTTAAACATTCCTGAAACACAAGCAGGAAGCTAGTGGTTTCCTAGCATTACTAGTTGACGATTCTGATATAGGAGTGTATTTGCAAATATCATGACAAAAAAGGGGTTCTGCTTGATAAGGAAAATATTTAGGTGTTCTTTGGAAAATTTAATTATTACTAATTTAATGAAAAGTGTATTTTAGAGTTTGGAGATGGACAGGGTATTCAACGCAAACTTTCACACTACTGTAACCTCAGTGCTAATATATTTATATTGTCCAAAACATGTTTGTTAAAGGTCGATCAAGTACAACTATTCATTTGAATACAAATGATCTCATCTTATTTACAAACCCACATGAAAATGAGCAGATTTGTTTTTAGGAAGATAGATATACTCTGGTCTTTCTTGTTCCATCATAGAAAATTTTAAAGATGCAAGCATCCACCGTTTGTCCAGAAAAATACCATCTGAGAACAGGGTTGTTTACAAGGGATTGGCCTGTCATGTATGTACCTAAGAAAGTTTGGAAATGTGTAAATGCATTCATAGAAAAATACAAATTTCTGAAGAAGCTATTTAGGGCACCTGCGAGTCATTGAAAAGTTATTTTAGAATCGGCTTTCACAGACCTCATTTTAATACTGTGAAATAGCTCTTAATCTAAGGCATGGTAATATACCCATAACAGAATATCAGCTCTGGAAAGTAAAGAGACAAAAATCCAATAATATATTTATGCCTAAAATAACACTTGTCACAAAGAATAGAAAAACCATCAACCAGTCTGGAGGTTTCCTTCTAATGCTACTAAGCGTAGCAAAGCAGTTAATAACTTGCCTAATTGCATCGAAGCAGGAGTAAACGTCATGGACCATGCATTAAAACATTTTTGGTACTGCAGTACCAGTTGAAAAAACTAACCTCATCCAAAATGTTTACTGCTGATGACATCTGTTGAAAATTATTTGGACTTGTCGATTGCAATATATTGTTCAATAAAAATTTACATGAGAAAGCTAAAAGATACTGCAATTTTACAAGGATCCTTGACTGTTGTTAAACAAGCTTAAGACAAATACACTGACTTTAGAGGTTTGTGCACATATTGACATTTGACTTGCTCCCAGGCGCCAGAGCAATCATAGCATTCACTGGCCTTTCTCCACAGCAAACACAACGTAGACGAGGTTTTGCACATGCGCAAGAAATGCTAAGTCCCCCTCTCTCGTTGATTCCCTCATTTGTAATTGTGTGTGGCATATTCTTTGGCATTGTGTATGTTTAAACTTGATAGATTTGTTTTGAATAATAGGATGTGAACTGTAATGTGCATAGGAGGAGGTAAATAACCACCGTTTATAGTATCTTGAAGCAAACCGAACACTATGTGGCCAAACACTAAACACAATGCACAATAACCCATGAGGGGGGAACAGAAAACAAGGCAACTTAAAGCAATGGTAATCAACACAAAACGAGACACAGGTGTGGGGAAGGGGAGTTGCTGCCACCGTTCCCATGGTTTGCACACCGGCGAGGAGGAGCGCTGTCGAGGGGTTGGCACTGCCAGGCCCCGGGAGGCCGGCGTGACATGAATAATGAATAATAGGATGTAAATTGATGTTGGCTGACAATTTTTTTATTATTTTTTAAATAATGCCGGAATACGCATGGCATTTACTTTTATAACCATGACACAAACATGATAGTCCATTAGGTATTGGACCACATGCTATCACGCCATAGATATCAATCCTAGATAGCAACATTGTTGCAAAACTATGGTAAACTATGTGGAATAATTTTTAAACTATTGGGTAATGGTCAGTTATGCTAATCAACCATGACTTGTCTTCGGTGCGGTACTTTGACTGAACCTCATCTCACGTCAGACATTCCCTGACTTGATCAAGGATAGATGCTGACTAAATTCCTCATCCGATGTGCCGTTGAATGTATAAAGAGCACAGCCATGCCAGAAGATCATTTCAAATAGTGTATTGTCCACTGACAGGGTGGACCTTTCTGTCGGTCTATCATTATCTCCTGTAGGGGCAGTCACATCCATGAGGTGTCCTTGAAAAACAAACCAGCTGAAAACTGTCTGTAATGTATCGCATCCATAATTCAGAATGCTATCTATAATAGCTCGGTAGGGATACGTGCTACAACTTCGGCTAATCAAACAATCATCCCAGGAGACATCCACTTGTGGAAATATGGAGGCTAGCAGATAGTTGATAACTCCAACACGTGCTCCATCATGAAGATTAATTCTGTCTGGTTTAGTGACTTTCACACGTAGGTAAAACAATGTATAGTTCAGGTCAACGTAATCTTCACCATTCCCCTTCCATGAAGAAGTCCAAGGAGGCTGTATCCAATATCGCTGGTGGGGTTGGAATTTCAATGTATGCATTTTTCTCATTAGATATTTGTGATTAGAACCGAGAATAAATCCAGTTTTCATGTATTCACCAAACACACGGTGTAGAAGTGGCATCTTTAAAATGCTTTTTTTTTGTGTGGTATGTTTTCTTTTACTGTAGATTTTGTTTTTGCCACATTATTTATGTATGCATTACTCTTTGGTACACTCCTCCTATCAAGTGGTCTCTTTCTAACGCCTTGAGCCATAACCATCAACCCTGACCCATCCTGCTGTTGTGTTCAGTGAACGATGACATTGCTTATGAAGTCACCAATTATGTCTTGTCACATTTTTTTAAATGCATTTCTGCTGAAGAGAATCCACACTTTAACAATGGTACAGTCACCCGGAAAAGCCCCCGAAATATCCCCCCTAAACCAGTCCCAAACAGTGAGATGCTACCATTTCCGCTTGGTAAACTATTACTGGCCTGCATTGTGTAATCAACATACTTTTGTGGGTCGTCATAGAGTTTGTGAGGCTGCCTTATTACGGTCTAAAATCTTGTTTAACAGGTAAGAAATGTAATCTTTTAAATCATTAGAGATCCCATTAAATTGGCTCCTGCACACGGTTACATAGTGCAGCTGTTTGTAAGTCACTGTGACAACTTTGTTATTTTTCTCAACATTATCTACAGTTCAGAACAGGGGGACATAACTGTCCCAGATTCGTTGATAATCAGTAATACTTGGGTAGATGTATAGGATGTTCAAAACCGAACAGAATATCTGTGGGGAAGGATATCTGTGGGGCGTGCCATCATTTACCACCTAGACCCTTCTCAGTCACCTCTCAAATCTATACATTTTTTAAATGTTGTGTTATAGTTGGAAGTTTTATTGTTTAGATAATAATGTCTCGATGAATTACAAGGTGGCGTTATGTAAAAACAGTGGTCACCTATGCTGAAAAATAATCTGTTTTATCTGAAGCCCAGGAATGGATCATTTTAGATGAATAGTTTCACACGAATGATTTCGGGAGCATAGCATAAAGATAAGAGACAACTGAGTCCATGGGGTTTTGGTGTGGGTCAGGAAAACCAAACTCTGCGTTGTCATCCAATGCCTCACATAGACAGTCCTCCAACCTATGTTCCTCAAATCCCGGGTTGGTTGTATGTTTCTCAAATGGCCCCTCGTCTGTTTTTAAGATGATTTGAGGGGTCGTTAGCTTAAGGCGGGGCTTTGGGATTACGTCAGAATCATCATCCAGTGGGAGTAGCTCAGATCTAACAGAGTCATGCTGATTCAACTCTTCGATTACTTCGAAAGAACGATTCTATTCTGTTTGGTATGACCTGCTATGCACGAACAACGAGCCTTAAACGAGCCTTGAAGTTAATTTGTTCATGTGCACCGTGCCAAAACCTTTCAGCTTCAGACGTTACATAATAAATGAACAGGTATTAAAGGGTTGAAAAAGTATCCAGTGATGCGTCCATCTTTCATTCCCGTGTCAAAATATCCTGGTGTAGCTGATGATTTTTAACTAAACCCTGCATTGGTTTCTTCCTGGCTTGCATTGAGGTCACTTTTCCATGAGTAGCCTCCTCGTGACTTGGCACATCCCTCGTGGTAAGTAGTCGACCAATGCCCCCGTCGTAATTAATTCACTGGACATGCCTATGTCATAACAGATGTCCCATACATCGTATGTTGCACCCTGTCATACTGGATGTCCCGCCTCCTGTCATAATTAATACGCTAGGCACACCCACATGGGTCATTAATCATGAAGGTGACAGCAACCACCCTATGTGTACTACTGTAGGCTGGTGCAGAGGGTTTACACTGTGATGCCTCAGACTCACATCTTCAGTGGCTTTTGAAAACTAGCTGTTTTCTAAATGGCTACCAGGGTGGCTGAACAAAAAGTATCTCTCTGTAGTAAACTCGCGGAAGAGTGGATAACATGCCCATGTTCCAAAACCCACCCACTACTGCTGTGGAAGAAAAATGTTGTGGTTATGAAAATCTGATGTAGATCATAATATGATGATATGGTATGTTTCGGTCAATAACCCTACTTACTGTACATGCTGGATAAAAATAGGTACTTTAGGTTGACTTTTGTGGTAATGAAAAACTACTTGTCGGTTGCCAACAGAAGAAACCCATTAAGATGGGAAATATAAAAGAAAACACATTACATTTTCAATAATTTATTTCAATATACTACAACAGAGCAGCAACAAAGTATGTGGCCAAGGAAATCTGATAAATGATGATAATGCTTTTTGGTAAATATCTTAAATTAGTCTAGCTGTCAAAACGGCAACATTTATCTATAGAATGTGACCTGCAGGGGGTTTGTCCAGTACAGGGAGGATAGAGGATAAACATCTGTCTTCACCGTCCAGGGAAGGATTTGTGAAGTCGTTCCATCTCAGACACCGATCCATCTTTGGCCCAGGCGATTTGCTCAGCGTCACAACCCAAACTGAAGTGTCACTTAAGCTCTTTGCCAACTGTTGTCAAGGATCTCTTCCCCTTCTACATCTAATACTACTCACGGACCCCCCCCCCCACACACACACACACCTATTATCTTTTTACCCATCAGAAGTGTAAGTAAGCAATTTCACCCACCTTGTACAGACCCTCGCGCCTTTCTCTCCCTTTCTTCTTTTTCTCTTGCCATTAGTCACCTTCCTTTTTGTCCTCCTCCTCACCTGTCACAATGTAGGGAAGTCCATTTCCTTGTGAGAAGAGGAACTATTTGCAAGATAAAGTACTTCTTTACACTATAATGTCCTGCCATAGACTGGACAGAATATATTACAGTCCCATTGGTGTGGAGCTACAGTGGTGTGAAAATGTTTTTTTTTTTTTTGTTTGGGCTATGTAACGGCCTAATACTCTTTTCGTCCTCTTCCCACTCTGACAGGATTCGTCTCATTCAACCCGAGCATATGTGAACAACTCCCTATCTGGGACATATGAATGTTCCATCTTTACCACATATTTCAGTGGACAGGCACTCTCTCTGTCCCAATCTGGTCAGCATATTGCATATTGGTAGCATATGGCTGGTTGATGACCACTGGCCAGAGAAGGCCACTCTGTTAAGAACTGAGGTTACCACCATCTGCTCTGCTGCAGTTCACAGCTAACGCTCTATATGAGGATGCAGATCACAGTTGGCACCTCTCGAAATGTTGCCATGTGAAACGCACACGGTTAATTCAATCCAAAATAATGACAACGGACATACAAAAACACATTCAGCGACAACAAAAATATTAGCTATTGAGATGTATAGGGAAAGCCATGATGGCTTTCCCTATAAAGCCATGATGGCTGTCGGTTTCACATAAGTCACTGACAATAGCTGGAAATGAGCTATTGTGTTTAGAAAACCTTCCTGCTGTACACATCTTTATGTTTGATCTGTGACTGTTCACGGGTGTGAGCAACCTCTGAACTTCCTAATAAAGGTGTTTTCATTGGAGAGCTTGTGTCACATGTGATCTTATATTGCGTGTGTGTATTTGTGTGTGTGCATGTTATTACAGTTTACTATTGAATGGTAATGTACAGTACTTCCTTGAGTGTTCTATGGTAAACTGTAGTGCTGTTTACTGTGGAATACTACAGTATACAGTATAGTACCCCCTCATCATTTGTAGCGATTACTTTAGAATTGTATAGTATTCCACACTAGTGTAGGTTGATCTTGCCGGGATTACTTTAAAACTGTATAGTACTCCACACTAGTGTTGGTTGGTTTTGCAAGGATTACTTTAGAATTGTATAGTATTCCACACTAGTGTAGGTTGATCTTGCAGGGATTACTTTAGAATTGTATAGTATTCCACACTAGTGTAGGTTGATCTTGCAGGGATTACTTTAGAATTGTATAGTATTCCACACTTGTGTAGGTTGATCTTGCAGGGATTACTTTAGAATTGTATAGTATTCCACACTAGTGTAGGTTGATCTTGCAGGGATTACTTTAGAATTGGATAGTATTCCACACTAGTGTAGGTTGATCTTGCAGGGATTACTTTAGAATGTAGTAGCCCTCCATTCTGAGCTTGCGCGTGTGGACCTCAGTGTGTCTGCTTGCGTGTGTGGACCTCAGTGTACCTGCTTGCGTGTGTCCTCTACGGTTTTTGAAAGACTGGCGGTTGTGCCCTTCTGTTGTGTCTAACTTCTCCAGACTAACTCCCACTTCAGCTTCAACTACTCAGGTATGATACAAATACTTCACTATTGTTCAAGAAATACGGCTGTATTGTTATTTAAATGCTACAGTATTGTATTATTTTGTGCGTTCTATGTCTTGCTGTGCTAAATTGTGTGGTCTTTTAAATGTCCCTCCTACTGTGAATGGAGCATACCCTACAACCATTTCTCGCCCCCTACCACCTTCTATTATCAGCACATTCCTCTGTCCAGGCCTTGCTGAAGCCTTACAGATTTTACAACACCTGGATAGGTATTTTAGGTATCATTTAAAAAATGTTATAGCAATCTGCCAGTCATTGACACAGATGATGATCTGTGCCGGGGAACGCAGACAAAATCATTTCACCTTTCTCGGTTGAAGCTTTTTGGTCAGCAAAGCAGGGGAGCAAGAGTGCATTTCGGTGCTGAAAGGAGCAAAAGAAGCTGCATCAACATTAATTTATAATGTTAAGTCGTCTGGATTTTGAAATGCATCTTTGAACTCAGATATTTTGTTTTACAAAATACTTTGAAAATACACAGCAAATGAACATCCCGGCCCACGAGACCCTCCCCATCCTATATCCCACAATGCCTAAATCCTTTCCCTGCAACCTAACACTAATGTTCTCCCTCCCACCCACATCTCAACAACCCTCTCCTCCCTACTCGTTTCTTGCTGTCAGGAGCAGGAATGACAATGGTCTGTGATTATAAGAGGGCATGACCTTTTTGGGACACGTTCCGAATTTTGTGGGTCAATAAAAGCAGGTGGACTGTGTCCAGAGTCTTTAGGCATAATCCAGATCAGCTGCACAACCAGGTGGATGAGGACAGGGACGACAAGGTGGGCTTGTGGCATTGACAGCCGGAATCATCAGACAGAAGCTGGATCTGCAACGCAACCAGTTGGACATTGGACAGGGACAGCCAGGGGTCTCCAGGCCAGGTAGTCCCAAGGCGTGGTGCAAGGACCGATCCACCAAAAATTCAACAGGACGCCAGAGAAATTAGAGGGATCATTCCTTAGACCCAGAGGCTAGCTCAGCATAGAATAAAATTTTTTCTTACAAATATTTCCCAACACAAAACCAATGTCACCAGACAGTAACTGATTTTGAGTGTCTTTGTAATAATGTGAAATATCAAATTCAAATGCCTATTTACCATTTGTAGTATGAGGTATATACAGTATATGTATAATTTTGTATTTAGTACAGTCCCTCTGTGGTCTCACTCAGTCAAGCAAAGAATGACTTTAGAATAGAAGTGGCCATAGTTTTTTGGCAGGGATGCAGAATGTTCTAGAAAGGGCTTACATCCCATCTGTTCTGGTGTTTATAATTAGTGGTGAACACTGAGGGAGGAAATTAATCCAATTTGACAAAACAGCAGTAACAAACTGCATAAAATTGCCAGACGTGGTGATTAGAAACGCTGCAAAGCCGAATGAATCATCCGGTGACTCCAGTAACTGTCGTTCAAACAATGAAAGGAAAGCAGGAATACAGAAGGACACTGCATAGTGAGATAGTTCTCATAGTTCTCTCTTCCCTTAGGACACATATTCATGAGTAGGCCAAAAGTTCATCACACCTGAACAGGCTCAAATTCAACTTCAAGTATTTTGTTTTTGAAACTCAGTTTACACAAAAAGGTGTTCATCAATTTCATAGTGTTATTTTAACTTCACAGTCTGGAAAAACAGTCAAGAAAACAAAAATCATGGGTCATTAAGTTTAGGTATTAATACCAAGTGCTTAAGGTTTGGGATAAGGGTGAAACAAAACAAACCTTGACTGTTAAGTTAAATTATTAGATCCAACTGAGTAAGGTTAAAAAAAGACTAGTCTTGCAGTAGGATTGGACGCATAACTCTCAGAGCAGGAGTCAGAATTTTACACCCACCTGACATCCGTTTTCACAACGCTCTAGCAAGTGTACTCACATGATAGTAATAGCTGCCCCTACTGGTATGTTTTTACAGTGATTCCTGGCATTCTGGGGACTTGGAAAAATAAGGAAGTTCCTTGACGTGCATAGTAAGCTCCTGCTCATCTTTCTGCTTGTTTCTCTCTCATACTGTAGCCTCTTTCGCTGCCAACAAGATAAAAAAAAACCTTTCAACCTAACACACCATCAATCAACAGATCCTGAAATCTGTCCAGGTGGGGGCAGACAAGTTGGCATTGCATTCTCTGCATTCGTTTTGGGGCTATAGAATATGAGACTAAAGCTGACGATGCATTGTGGCCTCAGGCTTATAGTGACCCATTGACAGTGGGGAGGTGTGAGAATCGGTCTTGTAATCAATGAATGCAGCAGCACTCCTGGGTCTACGATGCATTTGCCCCCAGCATGGAGCTGAAAAAAAAAACATGCCAGGTTCTATATTCTGCTCCTGACGCTTGGCTCAGAGCCATAGGCTAAATCCCTAATGCACTCCTCTCAAATGCACTCCACTCCATTTTTGTGTTTACACGTGCCTCTGCCCTTCGCACAAGTATCCCAATTGCAATGGAGCAAAAATAATCAAGGGTGTAGGGGGCTGATTACACCCTCCAATGGCCCCTTTCTAGCCAGTGTGCAACAATGTAGCCGCCACCAGCGAAGTGGAATCGCGTAAGGCACCATGTCATTTTTGAACTTTCGCGATTTCACTCAAAATAATGTATTGTTGTGCCGAATTGTATGCAACATGCGTTTGTTTATGTCTGATTTAGAGACTATTTATAGAAAAAAAAGTCACCTTCTGGGTTTTGTCAGAAACGTGACCATGGAGGGGACTCCGAGTAAGTGAGTAGGGGAAAGGGGTCGAAATAGGATGGACAGATTGTCGAAGGTGGAAAATTTTTTAGCTGATGTAATGCAGCCGTAAAGATTTTTTGATAAATCCAATAAAGTTTTCACTGGTGAATTATATATTTTTAAGCTGACTACAAAATAAATCAATTAAAGATGTAGTCTGGGACTTTTTTGAATAACCCAAAAAATGTTTAACTCCCTTTTTGGGCTGGGTGTGTAATGTTATTTATTAACGCATAACAATAAAAAAGTAGAATCCCTATCATATGTCAGATAGGCATGAAATTCATAATGTGAAATTCCACGCCTAAGTGGTTTTGATGATATGGGGCACATTTTTGCGCATACATGACATAGCGGATCATTTTTAGGGAACTGTTTTGGCCTGCCTTTGCAACTTTTACAACCAGTGGCTTGTAATCTTGAATACATTTTCTATGAGTTATAAAGTTATGTTTTCCCTTTCCTTAATGCAACCTTTAGGCCCTATCCCTTTTTAAGATATAACTTAGCATCTTTTTTGTTATTTGGGACTGATATTTTTAGCACAACTGTGGATGTTTGTACTTATGCATGTTTGAAGAGTCTTTTCAAATTTCTTACAGAAGAGGTGTGGATTGATCTAGAATCCCCCTGAACAGAATTTCTTTGATGGGATTGTGCTATGTGGTTTTTAAACATAGAACATGTGTGGATGTAAAATGTATAGGTCCTTTTAAAGCAACCAGGCAAGGTTCACCAGTCACCCCCCAGTCATCTCTGTACGACCAAGATTAATGGACCATCACACAGGTTCAGCCCGTTGTGTGGTTTGTCCATCACCACCTCATTACATAGTCATCGCTCACTGTCTGCCTAGACACACACACACACACACACACACACACGTCCACATACATTGCTCACTGTCAGAGAGTTTTAAGTTCTGTGATTGGCTCTTCACTGAACCTGAGAAGCCCTGTAACACACATGTTCACCAAATCGCTGTCCTTACTTCCTCTCTAGCCTGACAAAGATTTAGCTCTCTGTGTATGTGGGGGGGGGGGGGGCATGCTTTACCTTCTGGGGACAAAAAGTCAACAGAAGGTAAATAAAACATGAAAAATAGACCATTTGGGGGATGTTAAAACTACAAACAACATCTGGCTTTGGGGTTGGGTTTAGGGTGAAACATTATTTGGTATTAGGTCTGAGTTAGGTTTAGGTGTAAATGTTAGGCTATTGAGGCTAGGGTTAGATTAATATTAGGTTTAGGTTATGGTTAGGATTAGGATTAAGGTTAGGGTTGAGATAACGTTCAGGGAACATGGCATTTTTGTTTTTGCATCCCCACTAGGTTAGTAATGCTGTACTGTGTGTTGGTATACCATCTAGAACAAAACTTAATACTCCCCACTGCATACAGCCCATCACCCATAGCAACCTAGCTTTAAACACCTCTTCCATACCAACCAACCGCCATCACTACAGGGGACAGAGGAGAGCCTTATTCAGGCCTGATAGGGTAGCCTGATGACAGACTATAACCAATATCCCCGTTTCAGTGAGGAGGTAACGCTCCCTGCAGCTGAGTAAATAGGATAATGGCTAATGTCATGTCTTTTGTTTTTCTTCTGTTTGAGCGCACACGTGTGGCTCGAGTGCAAGAGCGAGGGGTGTTCAGCTACGTTTCGGCCTGCCCAGATTTGTTAGTTAGCGAGGCGGCTGTACGTTTTACCTTTTGAAATAATGAGAGTGCTGGTAAATAATTCAAAAGGAATTTTCCGTGCAGAATGAGAAGTGACTGTGTAGCTGTGGAGCCATTCGTCTTCATAGGAGCTCATCTGTACAGTGGTGTCGCCATTTTTCTTGCGTATATGCCGACCTGTTTTTTGCTGGTCGACCTGTAATTCAAATGTAGAAAAATGAAGGGCGTAGCTTTATTCGCTCAGTATCTTTCCTTTTTGGTGTGCACGTACATTTCTTTGTGCCTCTGAAGTTTTCAAACAAACGCACGTGCAAGGATCTATGTACGGTTATAGGAGACAGTGTAAATGTTTGCAGAGTTTATTCAGTAGGGCTTCACAACAAAGGGCCAGGAGTCTAATTCATTACCTCCATCTCTTAGCAGAACGGGCCTATTTATCTAAGTAAGCTACTTGTGATCTGTTCTTTATGACGTGACTTAATTGTGAATAATGAAATATACGAAGGTTTCTCAATATAAATCCGTAAAGCTGTATGGAACATTTGGTTTTAAAGTGATCAGTGGGATACTCCCGGTGTGTTAGTGTTACATATTCATGGATCTGGGAAGTAAGACAATGGCGGTTTGCAGTCAGTGCATTAGTCTTGATGTCAGTCTGTGATGCATTTGGCTTTGATCATTAGGTTAGCTTTCTCCCATGACAGATTAAAGACATCGGAATTAAGCTAATATGGTAAACAGCTTTGACAAAGTGCCATTCTCTATCTGTGAGTCTGCCAGAGACAACTCAGGTGCACTTAGAAACGCTGCATTACATGCTGTGTCCGGTGCCATTATTGTTGAATGACCAGTTCATGTTGAAGTTGATTCATGTGTACAGTGATCACAAACCACGGTTATGGAAATCCACAGACCGTGCCTTTGAAAGAGCCATTGATCGTTTTTCATCACCTTACCATCAATACTTTGAAATGCTATATCAAGCCTGTCACTACTTATTACTGGGCTACACCAGTGGCATGTGCTTTACTGTAGCTCTCCAGGAACAGGATTGGAGACAATTAGGCCTACTTTATAACTTTACAGTCTTGATATAATTGATTTTCTTGAGAATTTAACAAGCGTCAACCAGGAAATGAAACCCTTTGGTTCATAATCTTGGTTAACCCAGAACTAAATTGTCACATAATTTGTCAAGTAATTGGTCAGATGCTCGATTAAGCCCCAGTTCCATATGTTTCAGGAGAAGATATTGGACCTGGAACAAAAGAGCTCCACCCTCTCTCTTTGAAAATTACATGCAAGTCTATGGGCCAAATATCCACTCCCCTTCGGAAATGCTAACATTTGCAAAATCACGATTCGTACAAAGCACTGGAACTAATGATGCTTGTTGTCTCACGCATATCGTTGTTTCATGACAAATCCGCAGTACCCTTTATGTTCATATAGTCTATCTCAGAGAGACTGAAGTGTTGATGCTTCAAATACCTTATAATGAACACTACTGACCCTCAGATTGAATACCATTGAGGGCTGCCTCATTCAAAATTACAGGTTAAGTAGTGAATGTTATCATTTCTCTCATCAGACCAGACCATAATAATCCTCTCTTAAATAGATTCAGATAAATGGCTTCATTAGCACACGCCACTATGGATTCTGGGAGAAAGGATAGAAGGAGTATAAGGGAGCTATATCAACTGCTGCCCCCATCCTTTGGTCCCTCTGTCCCATCCTTCCATCCTACTGACAGAAATACGTTAACTTTGTCACACTCTCCTTGAAGTCCCTCCCTCAGCAGTGGCTGTCTCACACATTTTATTGAGTTATTGAACGGAGCCTATATATGACAAATGGATTCAGCAGACAGACAGACGGAAAGACAGAGAGAGGAGAAGGCAGAGAGGGAGGGACGGGCAGACAGCCTTCTCCTCTATGGTTTACATTCCTTTCCAAACGCACTGTGTGTACTCTGGGAAATCAAAATATATATCTGGGCCGGCTACAATCCACAGATCGATATCACGGTTGGTTACCTTCAAGTGTCAGTCAACAAAACACATCGGATAATATAGTGATGCATTCAGAAAGGCCCGTCCTGAGACGTTCAGTCTGAGGCTAACAGAAATAGATTTCTTTTATGTTGTGACTCCAAGACACCCAGAGGCCACCTACTACATTGTTGTGTGGTAACATTTAATATTATGAGGAGACTAGCAGTCGAAGCTGTATTTATTCACGTACAGAAGTCATTCACAGGACTAAAGATGTCTGCTAAACAGGCTGGTGGAGGGCTGCTCGGAAATAAACGGGTTAGTGAAGCGCGCGCGCACGTGTGTGTGTGTGTGCGTGCGTGCGTGTGTGAGAGAGAGAGAGAGAGAGAAGAACAGCCCACTGATGAATCACTGGGACAGCTAGGACCCGAGAGTACGGAAACACATGCCAGATGCATCGAGCCCCATCCCTCCTGAGTGTCCATGTGTCTGTGCGCTCGGCCCCTCATCGGTCCGGAGATGAGCTGAGGACGAAGGGTTAGGGTGGTTGGAGGGTTGACTGGAGGCCGTGCAGACAAGTCCATCCGCTGCTGGTCTGCAACCTCCGACTTGGCCGGTGTGTGTTTGATAGACAGGGGATGCGATGGATGAGAAAAGAGAAAGAAGGAGAGTGCGAAAAGGCAGATGTAACATAAACAGCCAGACACACCCACACACTCCTGCTCCATTATGGAGGGCATCAGGGAGCACCGAAACACGCTGGTAAGTTTACAAGCAGACATGATCACAATCCTTTATGTAAAGTCTGACCTTCAGATGCACAGCATGTTTATTGATGAAGGCTCAGATGTGCGCTAAGTTCTGCAGCGAGACTGTGGGTGTGTGTTTTTCTGTGTGTGTGTGTGTGTGTGTGTGGGTGTGGGTGTGGGTGGGTGCGTGCGTGCGTGTATGTGTGTATCTGTGTGTATCTGTGGGTGCGTGTTCTTCGGGTGTGGTCTTTGGGTGTGTGTCAGTGAAAAAAGACTGCACAGTAAAGAATATACACAAATAAAAAGTAGCCATATAAAACCATACAACCACAGACCCTTGTCTGAGCATATACAAGTGGGATAAAATATTACCTATAAACCATACGGTCGCATTATAATATATTACACTAAATGGCGACAAGGCATAACTTGATAAAAAAGCAGAAAATACCAATTATAAACAGGCAATGTGTAAAACAAGGAAGCTGCCATCTTAGACTTCAACCGGCAATGTAAACATGTACCAATTAAGTGCCAAAAATGGAGTGTAAAGGACTAGTTGTATACAAATAAAGACACATACCAATGAGGCAGTAATAAACCAAAACTAAGGCAAGGTTACACAGAAACAGGCTAAATACTACTTTATAGGAATTATAGGAAGTGTTAATATATTATTAGAAACCACGGGAGGCAGAACAGCTGACAATACAAGCTTAAACTCGAAAATAAACAAACCAATGGAAGGCTTATTCATGTATTCATGAATTTATGTACAATTATCCTCAGCTAGGAAATGCAGGCTAATAAGCAGAGCATAACAATGACCGGAAAACCACAGCTTACTGGCAAAAACTTCTATGAAGGATACATAGAACAAATGGTTCATAAATGTTATGACATTTACAAAATTTTACATGGAATTGAACTTACTTGGGCACTGGTGCAAACAAAACAAAAATAAGGATGAAAACAATCTATGGAGTTGCAATTGGAAGCAGGCTTGTCGAGTGGCCCAGATGAACTAGTCTGAAGCCACAAGGAGGCGTGCAATTAAGGCTGTATTTAAAGGTCATGAGACTGTGTAATACCTAGAAGATTGTCACTCAACAGGGAGTGTTCCACAGTGTGTGTGTGTGTGTGTGTGTGTGCGCATGCATGTGCGTTTGCGTGTGTGTGTGCCTCTTCTCGCCTGTCTGCGCCAGTGTGAAGCAGTGGGCTTTTGAGTGAATTACTCGCTAGGGGACAGTGAGTGATGAGTCAGGCCTTTGTTTACTGATACATTTGAGCGGAGACAGCGCTTCCCCAAACTAGTGTCCCTCCGTGGCCATTTAGCTGGTGGCATTTTAGCTCCCTTTCCCCTGCTAATCATCTCAGTCAATCAGATGTGCAACACACAAGGTGGAATCATCCAGCACTGCATTAAAGGCTCATAATGTAGTAGGTGTGTGGTCGGTAGAAATCTCATAGAATAATGGACTACATTCATTAATATGGATTGTGTGGGAACGGTTATGAGATCACAAGCAAATCCGAGAGATTAGCAAGGCAGCTGGCCTTATCGTCTCATCCCGTCTCTATAAGTACATGTGTCTGAATAAAAACCTGACAATGTGAAAGAGGCAAACGAGACACTGAGTGATACATCAAATTCCGTGCATTGAACGTTTGAGTGCACTCTACAGTTAGACTCTTAAGACATATCCCCATGCATAACGCAACCGTTCATTAACGAACTGTATGTTCTGTGATTGATCCTGAGTCTTTGCGTCACAATGGAATGCTATAATCAGATCTAATCTAAGATGACTGTATCATTATGAAGAGGCTTTAGAGAGAAATTAACTATTAATTTATTGATTTATTCATCCATCAATAAAATGAACCGCAATACCCCAAACTAAATTAACATACTATACACCTAGCTAGTGAAAGGAGGAAGTGCATCATACCTGGTTACTAACCTAATTATCACATTCTTAAATATCAACACCACAACAGGAAACAGGAATTTTTCCATCCTGACAAATCTGATGGATTTACCATGTTTCCTGTAAAACAATATGCTAATATTTAAATAATCCCCTTTCAAACAGAGCTACTTTTTCTCTGACAGTCACCTTTAAATAGCCATTGCAATATCTGGCAATGAACAAAAGACATTCATCTTTGACCCTGTTAAATCAACTTTGTTATGGTATCCAAACATGACCATAGAGGTGGATTTGACAGACATCTAGCCAACTTCTATGACAGATTTCAATTGTACTGTTTTCATAACCGCTCAGACAACAGGAAATTTATTGCAGCTTGTCATGTCAAATGCTCACACATATCGAATGTCACAGTTTTCCAATTAATGTGAACTAAAAGTTCACCATTGAAAATGTTACCACTGACAGATTGTGTTCTGGTAAATATATGATAAGCTGGTTTGCCAGCTAGATTACTGATGTTTAATGTAAACTAATATTAACTGTTAACCAGACTAGCAAAACTAACCAAAACATTGTCTAAAAAATTGGTTTTACTTGCCTTTCTTGTTAGATGGAGAGATCCTAAATACTGCATAGTAAGTTTGTGCAGAACTATAGTATGTAATGTTGCTATTTGGACCAGGCTGCTGTGATGTCATGCAGTTTGTGTTTTACTTTTTCATAATGACATAGGAACAAGTTTGATGTGGAACAACAAAAGAATGTTCATGACGTGCGCCAATGACGCCAAAGTCACAGGGCCGTATGCTGCTTCATGCATTTTGGCTACATTTCATTCTCTTCTATGAATCATTCATGACCATTGGTTGTTTGGTGGAAATAAAAGTTTTGCCTTGTTTGCAAAGAATACGTTATTATATTTCTGTAAATCGTAAAGGTGCAAAAAAGGTGCAAAAAAGGGATAGGAACATTAATTTGGATTTCGCCAGTCCGGCAGGATAAATGCATACGTACATTGAAATTGAAGGACATATCACGGTGTCTCCTATGGATTCTGTGTAACATTTTGCTTTCAGCCTTAAAACTTATGTATATTAGACATCATTTCCGCTGGACCAAAGCAAACTTGATATGGACTTAGAGATAGCTGTCCACTTAATCTCTATTCTCTGTCTCTCACTCTGTCTTTATGCTTTGGCTTATCTGTGTATTAAATTCTCACATCTATATTTCTTCCTACCCTTCTTTTGCTCACCTATCTCTAGTTTGGTGAGTTCATTTAATTTGAAGAGCGCTCACCTTCCACTATGGGCTGGTGATGAGAGAGCATGGCTTTTCATTCTTGATGGTCTTAGAGACGAGGTTCTATGTTATGAATGTGAAAAGGCAAGGTTGAATAAGGGTCAAGAAGTAGCACTCTTGCCAATCCCAGTCAGGGGTGATTCTAAGATGTTTGATGTGGTGGCCAATGGAGACCAATAACCAGTAGTGCCCCTAGGATATCAGAAAATCTCATACAGCGAGGAAAATTGGTTTTCCACAAATCAAAGCATTGGTTTTATTGTCACCAATATGAACCCATGTACAATCGTACACAACGTTGAAGAAAATTTGAAAAAAAAACCTCACCAGCTGGGTATTTATCCATGGTGAAGTACATGTTCAGTACTAACTCACTTGAAACTCATTTACTCGTCTACAAAATTGAAAAACTATTTGTGTTTCGGAGAGAAGAAAAAACAGCAAAAATCACTAGGCTGCTGTAGGCTCCTACCGGATAGGAGACACAGTATTTTCTAGAACAAACACATGCCGTAGTTTACGGCAGTTAGCTTTAGTTAGCTCAGCACTGGGATTACAAACTTGTTTAGGTTCTTGTTAAGAGAAGCAGACAACCCAGTGTCTGAGATTATTGTGAAATAGACACACGTTGCTCATTGTGTGACAGGTACACCAACAGTGTGTGCATGTGTTTGTATGCATTACAGTGCATGGTGCACTTAAATCGCAGATAAAGATGATAGGTGACTTAACACAGAAAAAGCAGGAAGGAGAAGGAGAATCAGTGTGGCAAGTGTCCAGCTCAACGACGACACATAACTGATTACTACCATCCCAAACAACATTAACGGGTACAAAAACATATGAAGCCTGGCTTTCGGACTATGGGGATGGCTAGGAGCGATGGGCAGAGTTCAGAGAACGGTCCGCTGAGTAGCGTGACTTTAGTGATGGTGAACAGGGGCCTTCTGAATCCTTTGGGAAGTTTTTTTTTTTTCAAACCAGCAGTAGTATTGGTTTTTTAAACTCCATCAGAGTGTTAATGCTACAGTACAGATTGTCACATCACTATATTTTTTGTGGAAAATGGCTGTAGGTTGGCCATTGGTTTTTGACTTGACGTGAAACATATTTTTTGTTTGTTTTTGTGCGAAGCTAAGGGATATAACAACTACAACTTTTACCAAAATTTTCCTACCCAGTCCCCCCTTTTATCTTCTGAGAACAAAGACTTAGTGAGCCAAAGGCAGGATGCTTCTGTTTGAGGTTTAGGAAAACATCCCTTCTCCAATTCTAGCCTACTGGAAACTCCATACATAATTTTTAAGTTTATAATATTTCCATGCTTTTTCCAGGTGTCACATGTTCAGTTTGATTAATATATATATATATATATATGTAGTACAACATAGCTGACAGATTTGAGGGTTTGTTAAATAAAAAGTCATTTGGAGCTACTGATTGCACATTTTTGCCCAGCATTTGACTGGCAACATAACATTTTAACCTGAAATCGCATTGTCGATTTTGATTGTTAGTAACAATAAACCTTTTGTTTGAGATCACCTTAACCATGTCATATCTTCTTTTCTTGGAGGAGTTTAACAGATTTATTTAACTCACCTGCAAATCAAAAAGCCTTCCTGCTGGATCTGAGCTCTCAAAGAAGATTGTTTTGACTTGCTGCCGTTGTTCCCTGTCCTCCTGTTTGTCAATGTGTAATCATAGTTCACTAGGCTAACAAGCTGGCTCACACTTATTTTAGCAATCTGCTCCCAGAGCTAGCTGAGTTGTAAAACCTTATGTAAATGAAACCATCATCTTTGCATAGGCAAGCTGAGCTGTTTTGTCAGTAAACAATTGAGATCACTCAAATCATGTAGTAGCTAGCAAAGGAACTTTTTTCACCTTTTTCACGAATTTGAGGCAAGAAACTATTCAAACTTCTTAGGGTTTTGAACTGGCTCAAAACCAAATGCAATGAATATTTTGAGGTCATACAGTATACCACTTCAATAAGTGATAGACTATTTCAGACAGTGCAGATGACAGGACATTTTCAAAGGCTTGTAACCCTAGCCACTAGTGGATGCCTGTCTGTTGAAAACCATAAATAACAAAAATCTGCCAACATTGAGCCCTGCCCTTATTACTCAGCCAATCAGGAGCGGTCATGGTTCTGATCCAATGAGAGTAAGGGGACACAGAGGGTACTTAAGTGGCTCATATCACCATCCTTACCAGCCCCTGTGGTGCTGCCTCTGGTTCCAGTTTAATATGCTCCTGCATCTCCATCATTGTTTAACAATTCAAATTATATTTGATGAGGAACCCTGTGAATGCATGTATGTTCTGCCTAGCTAAATGGTTACATAATCAACACACAATACTCATATGTTGTCAATCCATCACTTTTATGAGCATGTCATGTTCAACATGCTGGGAGGACAATGTATTCAAAAGTCAGAAATCTGTTTCTATCAGGAATGTGTTTATGGAAATGTGTTTCTGGTTGCTGTCATCTTCTCCACCTCGTGTCATCGCAACATGTCATTTGATTATTCATGCGCAAATAGATTGATATTACAATAGATTTTTTTTTCTTCACTCTGTCTCCAGCCAAGCGTTAATTTTTCCATCTCCTTGAGGAAGACTGAATATTACTGACAGGTGGTAAATGTTGCAACAAATAAGTGCATAACTTTCAATTTTCTCTGTCAAGTCCTATATAATCTAGAGCTAACAATTCAGACTCTTCTGAAAAGCTTTGATTGTCACAGAGCACAGTAGAGAATACACCCCTTTTTTGCTTTTGTGGGTCCTTAGACACTGGTTTGACTATCTTCCCATGTTTGAATGAAATGTTTTCCTAAATCTCTGCTCAGCTATGTCTATTCAAGTAAACATCATATTCTATGTTGTCTGGCCTTCCGCACGTGTGACCTCATTCACCTTTATCTAAGGGCAACACACTTACCTGTGTTTTACCCTTCAGAATACATTCCCCTGGCGAATGGAGCTGACCTCAGAGCAAATGCAGATGAGAGTGAGTGTGTTCCAACTAAGGGTCATGACCTTTAGCTTTTTACACCCCCTTGGCACAGACATGGGGAGTTATTTGTGCATATACGGTTGTTTGTCAGCATAGAAATGTGTTTCTAAGTTTCTGCCTCTCATCTGCCCTCTCCTGGGGCTTTGACAGTCAGTCGCAGAGTTGCTAGATCAGTTCAGAGGAGGACCTGACCTTGGTACAAAGTACTGTCCAGTAGTAACACTCCTGCATACCAATTCTGTGATGTTTTGAGATCTATATGGCTAACACAATGACTGTGTGACCAGGGGCAGACTGACATCCGGCATTTTATTTTTACATGATTTTTTTTGTTTTTACAAAATCATCATTACATTCGGAAATGATTCAGACCCCTTCCCTTGTACATATTTTTTTATATTACAGCCTTATTCTAAAATTAATTAAATGTAATTTTTCCCCATCTGCAATCTACCCAATACCCCATAATGACCAACCAAAAACAGATTTTAAGAAATCTTTGCAGGTAATTAAATATCACGTTTTCAAGTGTTCAGACCCTTTCCTATAACAATCAAAATTAAGCTCAGGTGTATTCTGTTTCCATTAATCATCCTTGAGATGTTTCTACAGTACAACCTTATTAGAGTCCCCAAATCAGTAAATTTCATTCACTGGACATGATTTGGAATTGCTCACCGTTCCACAGTTGAAAGGGCACTCGGGGGCTCTGTCAGTGTCCACCCGGTTCTTGGTCTCGGGAGGCACGCCAGTGGGAGCATATTCCTGTAGGGATGTTTTTAAGCATTAGGGCCCAGGAGACCTAGTCAGGATCGAGGAAAAGATGAACGGAGCAAAGTAAAGACATCCACGATGTAAACCTGCTCCAGAGCGCTCAGGACCTCAGACTGGGAAAAGGTTCACCTTCCAACAGAGAACAACCCTAAGCACACGGATAAGACAATGTTGGTGTGGCTTTGGGACAAGTCTCTGGATGTCGTTGAGTGGCCCGGCCAGAGCCGAACCCAGTCAAACATCTCTGCAAAGACAAGAAAATGGCTGTGCAGCAACGTTCCCCGCACAAGAACAGGTGTGCCACTGCCAAAAGTACTTACACAAAGTATTTGGTAAAGGGGTTTAATACTTCTGTAAATGTAATATCTCTGTTTTTTTTTAAGATTTACAAAAATGTATAAAAGCTAATTTTTGCTTAGTCATTGTGGGGTATTTTATAGAGATAGATGATGGAAAAAATCTAAGTAATCCGTTTCAGAATAAGGTTCAAACAGAACAAAATATGGAAAAAGTGAAATGGTCTGAATGCTTTCCAAATAAACTGTAAATGTGCTGGTGTTTGAAAAATACCAGGGCCGATTTCTGGTCCCATTCCACCCTGCGTGTGTGTATGCAGTCACAATTGGAAAATATCCATCGAAACAGTTGGTCAGTGCTCATGTTAGGCCACCCCAGTCTTCAGCTTGATATTGAATAACACCAACAATAATGGACTTAAGAAAAACCCAGTCTTCCTTTTGTGTGTAGTTGTTAGTTGGCCCGATTGCTGAATGGGTTACTGAAACATTGGCTGGTCAGCCAGTCATCAATGGCTGGCATGTAGACTGGTTTGGCTGAAGAGAGTGTGTCACGAACAGGCTCTCTCACAGCAGTAGCAATTAACCAGGCCTGGCTTTGACAAGGAATGGTGGAGGTGTGAATTATCTCTCCATTCAGTCTGTGTAAGATGTCACCCCTATCGTGCTCAGCACTCTGGGCACGCTAATCTAGCTTAACATGCTAACCTTTTGCCGCACACTATGATAATGGGCTTATCGTACAGTAGGTTGGTGCTCGCTGAGGGGAGGGGGAATAACTCCAATGGGGCTTACACAAAAGATTAAGTGGAATAATGATTGCAGGTGCAATTATGAGTGACATTAGGGTTGATTAGAATTGCCGCTCCTAATGCCAGGTATGACAATGTAAACATTTGTGGAGGGGAATGAGGGAGTCGTGATTAATTACGTAACAGATGTATTGGAGAAATGGTCCGGGAATGTTGATGAATGTTTTCACGCAAGGTCGTTCTAAGCAAACCACGACAGTTGGTGTTTTCAAAAGGTCGGTAGCCCTCAACCGGGTAGAAGGTGTTCAATGACAAAAATAGCACTTGATAGGTTTGCGAATGTGCCGGTGATCTCATCCTTTCACACCCCATTCCAAGAGAGATACATTGTCATTTGCTGCAATCGGCACTTTCTATTCAAATGATTGCATTTGCACGTTAGGATTAGTCATTAGCGTCAACATCCATTAACTTAAACAACTTACAAACAACATTACGTCACGCATTACTTTTACTTAAGCTGTAATTAGGGAAGCCGCTTAACACAAAGAATCGGACTGGTAACATGTCTGAACATGTCAGTGTTGGTGGTGTATTGATTACGAGGACATGGCCGAATGTTACAGTCCCACGTCTCCAGTGACACTAGCCTCCGATACAGGCCAGCAGTGGCCAGAGAGGATTACACAGAGGAATAAATAGCTTTCAAGTCTCTTCTTGTGTAGGGACAGAGAAAAAAGAGAAAATAGCTCTCCCGACCACACTGGAAAGAAAAAATGAAAGAAGGAAAGAGGAGGAGAATGAAAAAGAAGAAGAGTGGAAAATGTGTCTGCTGAAGCGTAAAATTAGCAATTACACTGAGTGTCATCAGTAATAACTATTTCAGTCTGGATCTGGGGGTTAATGTTGAACAGTGGGACTGTAAATCAGCTGTTACACCTGTGTTCAATCAGGCGGCGAGGGGGTGCTGTGATACAGAGAACCCTGGCCCAAAACCTGCACCGTCGCACCAATAACATAAGATGGCCGCCATTTGCTAGAAAAGCATTTCAGAGGCAATTTATTTTTTAAGACCCATATGCTGACCCCAGCCGAGAAAGTACAAATTTGTATGAAATCACACCGATGGTGTATTGGTGCGGGTGCCTGTGGAGGTGGGTTTATTTTTTGGATTTTGGGGGAGGACGGGTGTTTGGTGGAAGTAGAGAAGGTGGATTGGTAAGCGGGGGTAAACACAGTATAAATGATGAAGTCATAAGGTCAGAGAATGTGTTTTGTTCAACATGGCAGGTGGAGGAATGGATTTACTTATTTCTTCTCAAACTGAGGAAATGGGATTTGCGATCATTATTACACAATACGTGGATGTAATCCTTTCGTGTGCGCTTGCTAGTTTGCGTACGTGTCGGTGTGTGTGTGTGTCTGCGTCTGCATGAGTGTGTTTTAATAATTATTCATAAAAGCATTCCTGGAAACAAGCTTTTTTTATCCTGTCAACATTGTAAGGAAGCTAAAGAAAATCTGGCACTGGCTTTAACATACGGCTCAACAATGTACATTACTGTACACATAGGTTTTCCCCTGTTGTCTTGCTAGGTCCTTGAAATAAAACAGATATCAACCTTAAGCAGTCCATGGTATTTGTGGATCTTGCCTTCTTTATATACTGTATGTGGCAGTGACTGGTCTAACTGACTTGGTTTCATTATCCCTGTACTCCGCCCTCATTAAAAACAACCCCATCTGTCCTTGGTTTCCACAGGAAGTGCTTCTAAAACCCCAGTGCTTTCATTGATCACCATGATGTCACATCTATCACTGGCGACGTGAATACAAATGAGGTGGCCGCACACACAGTGGCTCATCCCGTAAATAATTTACTTTTTTTGTTTGATTGAAAACAGAGACACAACATTATTTTCCGGCGGGATTCCCCTAAGCCAAAGTCTGTGGACACATCCGCCCCCGGGTTGAGAGAGGGACATAAATCTTATTCTAATACTTCTTTATTAAGCCTTATCATTAAGCCCGAGGCTATGGACTGCACAGGGGGCTGTTGCTGTGATCCCGTGACAACGGCCCAGGTCCTGGTAATGATATGGAAATAGCTCAGATGCATTATGATGTATTAGTTCTCCATTGTCATAGTTCTTTGGAGGAATGGTCCTTGGTTCAGAGACACACACACACACACACTTGAAAACACAAGTGGCAGGCCGATCGCTCTCCCCATCTCCACTATAACTCTTACCTCATTGCATTTCCATCCAACACAAATCTAAAAACATTTCTTGGCACGGTTGGCTTTGGCAATTTCAGGCACAACTCTGACCGTTAATCCTGGCTCAACAGTTCCATGAAAGTCCTGATTATAAAAGCTTTAATTGTACACTTTAATTGCACAAGCATCGCCAACTGAGTGGCTGTTCTGGAACCCTCCACCTTCCGCACCTTTAAACCCCACCGACTTAACGCTGTTGATGGGGGTGACATATTATACTTGGCCGCGGGTGTGATCTACAGCCTTACGACATTCCAGGAACCATAAAATCAAAGCCTTAGATATAACCTTGATATCAACTCACAGTTGCCCTTTCACAATATTAGTCGTTCATTTTGGCTGACCACAGTATAATGCTGCGTATACTGTTCTGGACTCTTTCCTGAGCAGTAGTCATAGTCATCCAAAAACATACCCAAAATAACATTAGCAAGGCCCAAACACTGCTAAGCCTTAGCATTGTCGCCTTTGGGTCTCCATCTCCTCATTTTGTCTGGCCAGTGTGATCAAGTGGCTATGACATATCTCTTATTCCTCTTCGCCCAAAGCAGCCGTTATACCAGAACCACCCATGCAGAGAAAATCTATTTGTCTTCTACCGACAATGCAGAATGTCTGTCTCTCTCTCTCTCCGATGTTTCTCATGGTGTGTGGCCTTAAGCTGAGGAGGATACAGCCTGTCTTTGCTCAACAAAAGAATAATGTCAAACAAGATGACCAGAGCAACCTGCTGGGCTGACATTACAGCAGACGTGATATCGAGCAGCAGTTTGGATTGACTTACTAAGAATGCCCGTAATGTTTTAAATGATCATGGTATTAATAATAATATTGTAATATTTTTTTTAATTGCTTTTTATTATGCAAGAATAATCTCAAAGTGCATGAATTTAAAAGTTAACGGGGTAATGACCACTTGGTCATACCAACTGTTTGGTATGGGATCCTCGGTCAAAGCAGAATTTGAGGGAACTCCATCACTGTTTCAATCTTCAAGTTAAGAGCATGTTGACTTCCTGGTAGATTTCAATTGTAATGGACACAGCTTTTGATAAAACCTCAGCTGCATGTGGTCACGTTCAACTACACTTTACCTATGTGGCTTCCTACATTACAGCATCTCACTTCTGCATTCAAGCAGCCCTTGGCAGTTGATACTGTCCACTTCAACAGTATTACAAGACCATTAGCTGTGTTTATATAGGTAAATTAAGCCCTTTGTGAAAACGTGTTTGAGCCTCGTCAACTTCCCTGATGGATCCATTTCAAACTGGTAAAGCCAAAGCTTTCAGTTAATTGGCAAATGTACCTCACACTCAACAGGGACATCCCTTCCCATTACCCCAGACTGGGAAATGAGAAGGAGCCTAACTTTCTACAGATGCACTCCCTGTATAGACACGTGTGTTTTGTGGTAATTGGGAATTGAACGCTTAAACAGCCCAACAGTAATAACTAGTCATCCTGAATATATATATCAAATAAATCAAACTAATACATACAGTAGCCTGTGTGAGTGATGACCTTCTGTTCATTGGTCTTAGGTCCAATAAACACTTTTCTAGTCAGAGGCCACAGACAACCTCACAGAGAATTAGCTCACACAGAGACTTTACTGCCAAACCTGAGGTATGGAAATGGTTCCCAACAGAAGTGATGAATGGGCAGGAATGTATTAAACACCACAGCTATAGGGAAATTAACTACGTTCATTAACCGTGCAGTAACCGTATCACTCATTTTAGCCTTATGAAACAATGACAACAGTAACCACTAACAATATCACACACATCTCAGCCATAACAATTTCAACAACAGTGACTACTACTAACAATAGTAAACATAACAATAACAATGTTAGTATTGTTAAAAAATTAAACAAAAGTAACTACTAAACATTATCACACATCTCAGCCATAACAATTTTAACATATTGTACACAGAGATGCAGGTGCATGTATTGGAGCTGGCTCCCCAGTGGGAGGGCAGTTAGATGTATTCAACCAATCAGAAGCTGCAATGATCAGCTCATGTCCAGGGTTTGGTCGAGTGGGCACCAGTTGATTGGCTGAGACCAGGAGCAGTGCCCTTATCGGTATTTCCTCTCTTGAGGAAAGCTGGACTTGGTGGAGCTGAACCTAAAGAAATGCACAGATGGGTAATACAGTGAATAAAATACCGTTCTACAGCGACCCCGTCGGGGGGAATTTTGCAACAATGTCATGACAGCAATGATCAAAGTCTACAAACAAAGGAAGTCCAGCCGACACAGATGTACAGTGAAGGAAGAAATTATTTGATCCCCTGCTGATGTTGTACGTTTGCCCACTGACAAAGAAATGATCAGTATATAATTTTAATGGTAGGTTTATTTGAACACTGTTCAAAGAGAGAATAACAACAAAAAAATCCAGAAAAACATGTCAAAAATGTTAGAAATTGATTTGCATTTTAATGAGTGAAATAAGTATTCAACCCCTCTGCAAAACATGACTTAGTACTTGGTGGAAAAACCCTTGTTGGCAATCACAGAGGTCAGACGTTTCTTGTAGTTGGCCACCAGGTTTGCACACATCTCAGGAGGGATTTTGTCCCACTCCTCTTTGCAGATCTTCTCCAAGTCATTAAGGTTTCGAGGCTGAAGTCTGGCAACTCAAACCTTCAGCTCCCTCCACAGATTTTCTATGGGATTAAGGTCTGGAGACTGGCTAGGCCACTTCTTCTTGAGCCACTCCTTTGTTGCCTTGGCCGTGTGTTTTAGGTCATTGTCATGCTGGAATACCCATCCACGACCCATTTTCAATGCCCTGGCTGAGGGAAGGAGGTTCTCACCCAAGATTTGACAGTACATGGCCCCATCCATCGTCCCCTTTGATGCGGTGAAGTTGTCCTGTCCCCTTAGGAGAAAAACACCCCCAAAGCATAATGTTTCCACCTCCATGTTTGATGGTGGGGATGGTGTTCTTGGGGTCATAGGCAGCATTCCTCCTCCTCCAAACACGGCGAGTTGAGATGATGCCAAAGAGCTCGATTTTGGTCTCATCTGACCACAACACTTTTACCCAGTTCTCCTCTGAATCATTCAGATGTTCATTGGCATACTTCAGATGGGCCTGTACATGTACTTTCTTGAGCAGGGGGACCTTGCAGGCGCTGCAGGATTTCAGTCCTTCACGGCATAGTGTGTTGCCAATTGTTTTCTTGGTGACTATGGTCCCAGCTGCCTTGAGATCATTGACAAGATCCTCCCGTGTAGTTCTGGGCTGATTCCTCACCGTTCTCATGATCATTGCAACTCCACGAGGTGAGATCTTGCATGGAGCCCCAGACCGAGGGAGATTGACAGTTCTTTTGTGTTTCTTCCATTTGCGAATAATCGCACCAACTG
>JACXGI010000207.1:154485-169544 GCA_016801175.1 Esox masquinongy | reverse complement strand
GGGAGGGAAGGAGAGCTGGAAGGAGGGAGAAATGGAGGGAGGGAGGGAGGGAGGGAGAGATGGAGGGAGGGAGGGAGTAATGGAGGAAGGGAGGGAGAGTTGGGGGCGGGGGAGCTGGTTCTGTGGCTGCCTACAGTAGCCCTTTGAACTGCACAGTTCAGTGGAGGCTCTCACAGACAACAGCCTGATTCCTGCTGTATGTTCCAGTGTGCCATACTGAAGGTTTAGGTGTTGTTTTATATTTGAAAGGTGCCCGTGTACGGGAGGTTCAGTCGGAGTTCAAAGCAACACAAAGCTTTTAACCAACTCCAGCTCTCAAACAGGCAGCTTGGAAGAGCTGGTTTTCAGTTCAATTGTGTTTTTTGTCCACTTTGTGCTCACTTTTCTAAAGAGAAATTGTGCGTTTTAATGAAAAGCCGATCTTGAATTCAATTCAAATCTGCAACTCTGGACCATTCCCAGTCCTTTCTGGTGTCAAGTTCTGCAACAGTACTATGTCGCCCTCTTGTGACAGTATGTTGCCACTGGACTCAGCAGTTCCTCACCTATGCCTTGGCTGTTTGTCTCCTCGCTTTGGTGTTGTACTGTTTATAACTATGAGATAATGCATTCCATTTGAATACACTAAATTAAACACTACTGGTTGATTATCTGTCTGTGTACCAGGGGGAATTTAAGTCCCTCAACAATAGTTTACATTGTAAATGGTTACTGTAAAGTTAATGTTAAGGTACGATTGTGAGTTTAGGGTGTTGAGTAGAGACAATCAGCAGCCCAGGTCAAATGCTCTTTTAGAACATGAAACAGGTTTGAAATGCAAGCTCTGTCCACAACATTGAGGCAACTTATCCCATCGGTTCTGCTTTAGTCGCACTTGGTGTTCTGGAGAACAAAACCTGTAACAAAAAACAGGTTCCGTAACATGTGAAAACAGTGGAAGTTTCATATATCAGTGCCCTACAGAAACAGGTGAAAACCACCTTGTCTTGGGTCTGCAATCTGGGCCTGGGCATTCTACAATATGGAAATGATAGGCCTCGAAAAATCTTATCAGTATCACTGACTCACTCGATATGGCACAGCTTTGTCCCCTGCAGTAGGTTAATGTTTGCTCAACAGGCTTGTGTGTCAAAATCTGCAAAAAATAGAGAACATCTGAAAGATGGTAAGTCCTCTTTCAGGGAACTGTAGCCTACATCCATGACGGCCCAGTGTGAATGGCCTTTTTCATCATTGGTTTCACATTAGTTTAGGTGAGTAAGTTAATGCAACTAGAATTAACTCTGGTAGCCTTTATAACAAATTTCATTAGAAACATTTAACATTGTCTTTCATGCCACGAGATGGATACCGGATTGTGATGAAAAACGATTTCGGAACGAAACAGTTCCAAACAAAAATGTGCCGTCTCTTTCATCCTGGCCCTGGCTGGGAATCGAACACACAACACCTGCTATTACAAGCGCCATGCTCTTCTTACCCAGTTAGTTTTATAGGACCTAAACATACGCAGGAGTGGTAACAAAGGTCCGCTGATTCACCAGAGTAGAAGGGGTCATATGAATATTGTGGAAAAAACTTGACCAGGGCCATCTTTGTCAGGTCAGATTGATGTTTCCTGGAGACATCGGTGAATCATCTGCTGCCTTTCTGCTCTTCTCCACAGGTGATCATCTACCAAGGTGGCCAGGTGTTTAGTCTAGCCAACCACCTGAATGGCCGGGTGGGCTTTGTGGACACCATGCCCAGCACACGTGCCTCTATCTTCATCAACAACACCCAGCTGTCAGACACAGGGACCTACCAGTGCCTGGTCAACAATCTGCCTGACAGAGGGGGGCGCAACATCGGGGTGATCGGCCTCACCGTACTGGGTAAAACACTTTGTGCACCAGAGCTACTTGATGGAGTTGCATGTGTATTTTGGATTTAGAGCCTGGTGGCTCTGACCTGGCCATGGACCAGGATGAGTGGGATTTACAGTAAATGGACGAGTGTTATATTCAGTAAATGGATAAGTGTTATATTCAGTAAATGGATAAGTGTTATATTCAGTAAATGGATGAGTGGGATTTACAGTAAATGGATGAGTGTTATATTCAGTAAATGGATAAGTGTTATATTCAGTAAATGGATGAGTGTTATATTCAATAAATGGATGAGTGTTTTATTCTTTAAATGGCTGAGTTTTATATATTGTAAATGGGTGAATGTTTTATATACTAAATAGATGCAAGTTATATACAGTAAATGGAAAAGTGTAATATACAGGAAATGGATGTGTGATTAAAGTTAATTGGATGAGTTGGCTATACAGTAAATACAACAAGGTACTAACTACGCCTCCTGTCTCCCCCTTCGGTCGGCCCAGTGCCCCCCTCAATACCAGCATGTCGTATTCAGGGCACGCTGGACGTGGGCACCGACATCATGCTGCTATGCAGCAGCGAGGAGGGCATCCCCACGCCCATCTACGACTGGGAGAAGCTGGAGTCCCTACCCCGGCTGCCACACACCGCCATGCAAGGTATTACACCCCTGGCTGTGGGCGTGCCCTTTTGCCCCACCTTTGCCGGTAAATCAACGAGTGTCTTCGTTAACGTCATAGTGGCTCCGCCCCCCCCCAAATCCCCCCCGACCCCAGCTTTGCCCCTCAGGATGTCACCTGGCACCCTGGTCCACAATCCATCTCTGAGGAGGAATTCTGATTTAGGATCAGCAGGCCACCAGTTCCTGTCATTGTATCCTATATCAGCACTCCGACTGATACGTTTTATTTTACGAACGGGTCGGGTTCATTTGTGTGTGTGTGTGTGTGTGTGTGTGTGTGAAGTGGCCTCTCCTGTTTCTCTCCAGCTGTGACCTCATCACTGTATTACACTACTGATCACTTCAACACAAGGCTAGCCCCCCCCACACACCATCGACCAATCACTGCTCCTCTTCCTGACATCCTGTGCTGTTTTTACACAGTAGACGTGAGTGGCGCCGTCACTGCCACTGTGGTTAGTGTGTGTAAAACAGCCACATTGCAGGGGACAGGGCAGTGGTCAAATCCAGGCCAGTAATCTGGATTGACCGCGCATGGGTATGGCTTCAAGACCCAAATGTAGCCTTTTCATAAAGGCAGTAGTGTGTTATCAAAGTGTAACTCTACATTAGTTACTAAAGTGTTTGGAGATAGTACAGGCCGTGGATTTACACCAGCATGGTGTTCTGTTACTTACAACATACACAACAGTTGTCGGGAGTGATTACCAGTCATTTGTGATTTGGGTGGGCAGTCATCTTAGCAGCCAAGTGTGTCAGGCCGGTAACCAAAAGGTCACTGGTTCTAATCTCTGTGCCGACAAGGTAAAAAAAAAAAAAGAGCGAGGCACTTAACCTTAACTGCTAATGTAAGTCTCTCTGGATGAGAGTGCCTGCTAAATGACAAAAAAAATGAAATAAAAGATGTGCTTTCCTCGGTTGAGTTGTTGGCACTGGTCCCAGTTACTGTACTATGTCCTGAAGCGAGTTGATTTATGCTGTTACTTGAAGTAACATATCTGCATAATATCAGCATAATGCTAAATAGCCTGTGATCCGCAATTATTTCTAATGCCTAATGATGATAAAGTTTTTTGGCTACTGCAATTATGTTAGTAATGTATGAATGTTTTGGAAAGCGATACAAGCAAACGGTTCAATTATTCATCAGTCAAAAGTAATTTCATGCAGACTCTATTGAGTCTTGAGACGTTTTAATCAGACACGTCCGTTTGTTTCCCATGATGGCGTGTACCCCCAGTCATGTTCTAACCCCAGGCTGGCTTGATTTGTGTTTGAACCCCAGACAAGATGCAGGGGACGGTAACACTGAGGAACATCAGCACCGCTACCTCTGGCCTGTACCAATGTACCGCCTCCAATGCCATCGGCAAGAGCACCTGTCTACTCAACTTGCAGATTGTGGCCCGTAAGTACCTGACGAATACACGAGCGCAGCCTCGTGCGTGTGATGATTTCAGCTTTAGAACAGAATGACTTCACTCTGAAAACACCACTGCCCATCCCTCAGCTCTGCTCCTCCCCAAAGCTCCGCCCCTCCCACAGCCCCACCCAAAACCCAGCTCTGCCTTCCCCTTAAGTTGCCATGCTGCCTACCGCCATCGCCAGACCAGCTGCTTTTGAAGAGACAGCCGTTGACATCAATGACAGTTTTAGTGAGTGGCTTGGTCGGGGTTTGCCACTGCTGTTGTCACTGAGTAAATGGCATGTCACTGGTTGTCAGCGGCGACTGTTGATGCGGTGCCTCTGACAGAGTCTGTGGTGGGGAGGAGCGGACGGGGGCTGGAGAAGGGAAGGGCGGCACTGTTAGATCAGGAGCTTGATCCTATAAAGACTTTATCGCCACTCAGCCATCTGTTCCACTCGGAACGACGAGAGCGCTGTGCTCCCAGCTTATGTTGCAGCATGTATGATCAAACACCCACCGCTGTTCGCCTGTTGACGCAGGGCCGCTCAGGACAACACAGTCGCCACTACGGACTAGACTGTGGTTATGGTCAATGTTAATTAAGTCATATATTGAAATAAATTCCACTGAAACCTTTAAAGGGGAATGACGAATAGCTAGAATTTGAAGAAGTTAATGAGGCTTGTTACGTTATTCATTTGTATCTCCAGCACAATGTCTTACCGTGTTTTGTCACGTGTTTGTCATTTCCAGCCAGAAGAAACCTATTGGTCAAATAAAAATTCACTATGGCTCAAAATTTGGCAGGGGTATGAATACTTTTGGGTTTAACTGTACATTTATGTGATAAATGTCAGTTGTGGGTTTTAAAGTTGAGCTTTTCTAACATCTCCATAGATGGCTCATAGGCTTTACTGCACAAGAGAGGCCATCCAACATCTACTTTGTGCAAATTATGAACTTTTTTTACATACTCATTGTTATTCCCCTTTATAGTCACTTCCCAGTCTTTGGATTACAATGAAATATGAATGGTAATGTACAACATGACTGAAATAGGTTTTTGTTAATTTTTTTCTCAATTTGTTTTTACCCTTTTTTTTTTTACCAGGAAAGGCTCATCGAGATTAGAAATTTCTTCCAAGATAGGCAGCAGCAAGTCATTACTTAAGGATTACAAAACATTAAGTATATTAAAAAGCAACTTTCGTGTGTTTGAATAACGTGTGCGTACACCAACAACCAGTGTGGTGCACACCAGCTAATAATATGAACAAAAGGAGACCGCTAATTGGCCAACACACCCTCCTAAGGTGCATTCCCTGTGAAGAACTAGGAAGATGTTATCTGTTTTGAGAAGTTTAAAGTAGGGTTGTTAAAGTGTTTGTCTCCAGTTCAACCTTTGGTCAATACGATAATAGGACGACACACAAGCGTCATCTGAGTAGCATTGAACAGAATATTTTTACATTTTTAAAAGTGAGATATTCACCGGGCAGTTACTCTAAATATTTACCCAAATTTAATTTAGTAACCTGACAGACCTGCATCAGTGAATATGTAAAATCTATTTTGTTACATAAGTATGAGTTACAGTATCTTTGTTGACACAGACCTCTGGCTGCCTGATCAAATAGACTAAGGCTGCAGTGTGTAGTTAACTAAGACCAAATTTATAGAAAGCACAAACACCTTGTATACACACAGCTATTTCTGTGCCTGCCTCCTTCCCAAACCTCCCACTCTTCCTAGCTTTAAATTGTTTACCTATGGGGAATGAGGGAATACATCACAGTTCCTGGAGAACCTCGGGGCATGTTGTTGGCATTCAACCAAATATCTGTAATGTTTTATTCATGTCATTACTCTTGCTTAAGTAGAATGGCCTCATGCCGCGGATGAACGCATTTTAGTGCCAGAGTTTAGGCACTGACAGTTTTAAAAGCCGTCGTCGCCGTGGCAGTGTGACCTGCCGTTTGTTATTTGCATCCTGTTTGCGAGGTCTCGTCGTAGCTAAGCCCTTGCATCAACGAAACAAGTGTTTCTTACTTTGCAGAAGTCCAGATGGTTTGCCCCTGTTTGAGTCCATTTTCTTCTGTTTTTTCGGGCCTACTGAACACCCCCCCCCCTCTCTCTCCCCCTCGTTCCCCAGCCCAGCCCCAGAGTGTGGGCCTCATAGCAGGAACGATCGCCACAGGTGTCCTGGCTGTCATCATCTGCTCCCTGCTGGTGGTGGTGACCCTGTTCTACTGGAAGAACAAGAATAAATACGAAGAGGAGGAGATACCCAACGAGATCAGGTGGCTACTCCGTTAGATTCTCTCTCTGAACAATTAGAGCACGCCATGGCGGTTCTGGTGAAGTACTTCTAAATGGCTACTTAGAGTATGTTGTCTAGAGCTGAGATGTACTGTGTAGCCTTGACAGTTACCCTTTTGAAGTTAGTTTCATCCATTTGTCAGGTGTTCATAACTTAAGTCTCTTCAACTTTTCTTCGTCACACCCTAATTTGTCATTTCAAACGCTGTGAGTTCGCTGTCAATTGTTAAAATGGCCTGCAATTCGTCCCCTAAATTACCTCATAAATCTATTGGAAGATAAACGATTGTTCAAATATTTCAGCTCTGAGCGAGTGGAATAACATCTGCCTCATTTGCGTATTGATAGTGTCCCTGAATTTAAATGTGGTCTCAGTGTGGTGCAGGAGCACTAATACCACTGAGGTCTAAAACCTCCCCTGACACTGTTCCCGCTAACAATGTCACTCCTAGTAAAGGACATTGGCAATTATTTGAAGGTCTTGATCTTCTAAGCAGCCTGTCATTCCATTTTTTACAATTAGTCATTTATTTTGTGATTCAGACCATCCTAGTCATTGCAAGCATTATTCAAAATTATTCAGATGATGTTGTCAACATCTTGTTGATCATCAAACACCAAAGGCCAGCGTGACTCATCTGAAGTTAATCAGTACTGACAGGCTAATGTAGCTTTGTCAAAAGGGGCAGGTAGCCTTTTGAAATCAAGGGTAACTACCCAATTTCTGTCTTTTCCCTCACCAAAAGTTGTGGGTACAACAGAATTTTCCATAACTACATATTTCGGTGTTGGGTAAAATGTTTTGCGTTACAGGGTTACAGCTCACTTCAGTGGCTTGAATCCCATCTGTGATGAAGCCAGTGGTCACGGGTCTATCTTTCCTCAGACCTGTGCAGATGTGTACAGTATCTCTCTTGCCGAAGCATGTATTTTTTCTGTATCATGGGTCTCCAATAGATCGGTCGCAAGCTACTGGTCGCCAATGCATGACTGGCTTGCGAAACAACTACGAAGATACATGTAACTTTCACACGTTCCACTGCAAATTCTCATTGATGAATTTCATTAGCCTTGGACCCTGCAGACTCACAGCTACGATCTATCAACAGAACATTCATATTACCCCCAACCTGTAAGCCCTTATTGCCTTGACATGACAAACCAGTGTGTCGTCCCTGTCTGTCTGCATGGTTCTCATCTTTGATCACTCACTGGCCAATTCTGATGACAGTGTGACGTGGGTTGGCACAAGTACTTTTAACTTTCCCCCAATAATTGTATGATGTGTGTCTATTAGTCGCACTATACGAACAAATCATTTCTTGTAGATGAAAAAATAACAGTGACACGTGATTTTAGCCAGTTGAAATGGAGAGAGCAATGCTGCGGACCTGAATGTCATTTTCTTTTGGATTGTGATTGGTGGGAATATGTCTGAGATGGGATGAGGTCACTTTTTTAGAACAGTGTGTTTCTGGAGGACCTTGGCAATTTCAATGGGGTGATCATGTGACCAGTATGTGCCTTTAAAAGATGATGCACAATAAAAGGGCAGATGCACCTTTGAAAGATAATGAATTCAGCAAATAATAAAACAATCTTCCAGGCTTGAAAAACGCTTACTTTGATGTGATTTAACATAGACTCTGAATAGATTTAGATTGGCCAATTTCTTTTTATTTCTTTTTTAGAACTATATATTATATATTCAGCACTGTATGTGTATGTTATAGATAATGCAGTATACAACAGTATACAATATATATTTTCCCACGCATAATGCATAAATATATGTACATATACACACATATACATCTAAATAGAAATGTTTGTGTTTTATAGGGTGTGTTGACAGAGAATGTTGTGCAGTCCTTTCTCTTGTGTACAAAGGAACTAGGAAACATGTACAGGAGAGAGGAAAATATGATGCTATACTGAAGGAAACAAAAGATAAAGTAGCTTGCGATAGAAATAGCTCTTACACCCAAAATGCCTGGGAAACCCTGCTCTTTCTCTTATGTTGCGTTTGCTTCTCAACATTTCTCACGTGTCTGCTCTTCCCCCTCAGCCCTTCACGTCTTTCTGTCACTGTCCATGGAAGTTATGTAGAACACCATTTCTCAAACCCAGGTCCATGGGCCAGGGACCAGTCATGGTATATCCCTCATGCGAAAGGCCTACTGATTGCACTGCCATTTCCTTTATAGAACCGGAGTTACACAAGTAATATGGATGTCTGTGTGTTGGCACATATGGACTGCTTCCTATTTCACTCCTACAGGACGAATGTGACTCTAGCTACAACTCATTGCTTCACGCTGACATATTTGTCTGCGAACAGTCACGCAAGTAGGCTCAGTTAAATTCAGTTAAAAGATAAAATCACTTCCTGAATTCAAACCAAATCTGAATTGACTGACTTCAGACTGAATTGTCCCCAACAGAGGTGAAATGATTGAAAGTTTCACCTCTGAGTAGCCACTCTGTAGCCACGGTAACTGGACATGACCACCCGTCACCGCAACCCCTCCCTTGCTTCTCTGCCACAGTCTCTCAGCCTCTCTACTGCCACAGTCTCTCAGCCTCTCTACTGCCACAGACAGTGAGCAGAAGTTGCCAGTAGCGCTGGTTAGAGAAAATGTTGGAGTGACAGAGAGACAGTCAAAATCCGCCTTGTTTTCACCAATAACAGATAATTACAAAAATGCATCATCCATTTGCCCTTCATCTGCTCAATATTTCCATCACTTTTCGGCCTACTCTGGTGCGGCTATCAGTTTACAACGCCAGCACCTTTGGAGGAGGAGTGCATCCCACAGGTGTCTTTGTAACTGGAAATTTGCGGCGTCTTCAATTCAGGGTTTTTAAAAAGAAACTAGAAAAACTGAATTGGAATATATGTTAAATTAGCTAGAATGAGTACGTTGGTTGCTTGCCTGCCACTGTACTGTAACTCCCATGGCCAAATTTGCATCTTTGAATGGTACCACTCAGCAGTGGGAACACACACACCCACCCAGATTCAAATTTACTGCTAAAACACCAAAATATATATATCACTTTTTCAACAGACTGCTAAAATGTGTTTAACTCTAACCAAGCCTAAAACCATTTAATTTAAACAGTTTTTTCCCTTTTAAACTTTTTGAATGGCCAATCTATTTGTAAAAACCCCTGCCTGAGCAGTCAATGTGCTTAACTGTGAATGTCTAATGGGAAAACCTTTTTCAATAACATTCTGTTTGATCTACACTAATGAGAAATGCCACTATGTTGAACAGTTTCTTTTCGCAAATTAAACTTAGACCTCAAAGCAATGGAGATGTTTCTGATATAAAAACGAGTGACAGTCAATTAAATTAGCATGCGATGAGCACGACTGGTCATATTTAGAAATTACAATTTAAGAAGTAAGGATCAGTTAGAATCCCTTTTCAGGGAAAACCAGATGTATTCATTTTAATTTGCGACTGAGTCCATCTTCAACTAACGTTTTTATTATCAGCACCGTCAAACACAAAGAAGTTAAAAACAGAGTGAAATTCAAGCTCCGGAGCTCAGGGCATTGACTAAACAGCTATCATTGTCAGAGAAACTTCTCTTTAAATAATATGCCATTTCTTAACGTGAAAGCACCAAACACCTTTTTAAATTATTTTAATGGAAGTAGTTAGAGTGACATATTACTCAGGAGACTGGGTTGGATATGGAAACCTGTGAACAGTGAATTTTAACCACCTTTCATTGTTGTAGTCCCCCTAGTGACCTCCCCATGCCCTCTGTGCTTTGCAGGGAGGATGACCTGCCACCTAAGAGGTCGTCATCGGTGAAAGCGTTCCACGCCGACGCCTCGTCGTCCGAGAACGACACCCTGACGTCCACCAACACCTACAACAGTCGCTATTGGCACAATCCCAAGCCCAACTACGACACCAACTCCTACACCCGCTACAATGGCGACACGCGGCAGACGTTCTCAACAGGCCCCGTGGGTCTCACCGGGGGGCACGCGGCTCAGACCGGACATGGGCCCGCAGCACCGCCGGGCTCCGCCCCCCTGGCCCGTCAGGCCTACTCCAACGGTAGCCACACCCTGCCTCCGCCCAAGACCCTAGTGGTCACCACCAACTCCGCCCCCTCTCCGTCCACCATGGCGCGCAGCAACGGCTCGGTGAGCCTGAAGCCCGTGACGGTGGCCACGCACGGGGGACACACGCACTCGTACGCCGTGAGCCAGGCCACGCTAGAACGCATGGGCGCTGTGCCCGTTATGGTACCGGCCCAGAGCAGAGCGGGATCTCTGGTCTGAGTAAACTGTCGCTGGGCTGAACCAGCCTGCCTCCACATTTCCTGTCTCTCTCTCTTTTTTTTCTCCTTTTTTTATTTACTCATAAACTGGATTTTACAATACAGAGTTCATCTAATGCCAACATCTCCAAGTACAGTGTGCTGTTTGGAAGAAGCACCTGGTGTTTTATTGTTATTGGTTTACTTTGTAACTCAACTTTGGTGTTTTCTTTGACTGGTTCCTTGAACTAAATGGCTCCATCCAATGGGATTATTGCACAAAAGTCACATGTAACTGTTCTGGGAGATCCCCTGAGTTTTTACATCCTAGGACTCTCCATGCGACTGTGACAGTGTTTTGGACTTATCACAATATTGAGCATTAATCATCGTAGTTTTAACCACGTCTCGACGCTCCGACCCTGAAGCGCAAAGCCCAGACAAGAAGCAGCCAAACATGCATGCATTCTGTTGATAACTAACTACCAGATTATTGCTGTTATTTCTTATCATTCAACTTTTGTGGTGATATTAATTATGTTTCATAAAAAAATTACAGCGATGATCTATTATTAAATGTAGTGGTTGTTCATGAATAGAACCATTGCGATGGAAATGGCCTTAGAAGAGCATAGAAATATGGAAAGGATTTCTGGTGAAATACCAAATGTCCAAGACAAAGGAATGGTACAATACAGTGGCACTGTCCTGTGATTGGACAGGGGTTTTATGGATATGTCCATTAGGTCGAACTTCAATATGTTCATTAGTTTTGCATAGTAACACACATTCATCACAAGCGGTACAGGTTTTATACCATACTTCTTAAGTCTCATTGTAGGTGTTTCAAATCCATTTAAAATGACTGCAGTCGATTCCAAAAGTAAACTGAAATTCCTAATTGAAAGGCTGGGAATCTATTTTTAAAGAAATTTGATTGAACTTAAATGTAGAAGCTATGTATTTCAGATGTTGTTCCATTTCGTTGAAAAACAATTCAGTTAAAAGATAAAATCACTTCCTGAATTCAAACCAAATCTGAATTGACTGACTTCAGATTGAATTGTCCCCAACAACTCTAGGATGGTCTTATGTGTGTGTTACCTCCTCTCCACAGTGCTACAGATGGGGGGATGAAGCCTCTACAACACAAACCAGGCAGGGTATGGGGTTCACATTCATTACGTCCAGATTTAATACACAAACGATGGTCCTTTCTTCCCTGTGGTTTAAAACTTGAATCTGAGATGTACTGGCGGTGCCTCTGGACATAACGTGCTGTGGGATTCATGCTGACAATCTGTTTATCTGTTTTAAAACATTCTTCAGTGCTGCTTTGACACAAAAACAGAAGGGGACATCTCGTTTCATACATCCTTTCTAAGAAAAAATATATATTTAAAGGGAATTTCCCTGAAATGCTAACAATTACTGTTTTGTACCTACTGTAAATATTGTTACTATTGTTTGGCTAGGTTAACAATTAAAGAAAAAATACTTGTATGTCCAGATGGATGTGTGTTTTACAACTCATGTGTCTTAACTTGCGAGGTCTATTCAATTCTGTTTATTCAGACACTAATCTGGATTTTTCTTTGAGGACTTTTGTCTTGCGTTAGTTAAGAAGGGATGTCTGATTTTTGCAGCTTGGTGTTCTCCGTCAGATGCAGCTGCATATTGTGGTTGTGCCTAGTATCTACATACAAACCACAGAAAAACCATTTGATACTAATACTGCTGTCTGCACCTCTGGGTGTTAACAGTGGTTTACACCTGGCGCCCAAACTCTGCCAGCCGTTTTCAGGGCACTTGGATATTTTCAGTGGTGTCCATTTCCAGCATTGAAATTATTTACCAACGTATCCCCAATGAAAAGGAAATGAGCACCTTCCGCATATGTATTTAGATTTTTTTCAAGCAATTTTGTGAAGTATGGTTATTAAGGAATTATTGAAGAATCCAAACATTTGGACGGCCATGTTTTTTAGTCGTTTTTTGTGATTTGAAACTAACTGCTGATATACATTTTTATATTAATTTAAAAGTTACATTATTATCCCTTCTGCTCTTTGCATCGAAGGTGTAACTAAAATTTGAATTTATCTTTAACTAGAAAAAATTGTATCAATACTGTGTGAAAATAATAAAATTTTTTTTACACTGTTCACTTTGAGGTAACCAAAAATGCTAGCTACACTTCATTTTTGAGAAAATGGTTCTCCTATTTGTTTTGAACATGCAATATTAAAGTTAATCAAAATACAGTATGCTTCAGTAAGAATCTATAAGATTTATTAAAATCAATTCAACATCATTGAGTAAAAGCAATATGTATGGTCAGTAGAACTTTCTGCCTGCTTGGTGAACTTTGAATGAAGCAATAAAGACCTGCTAGGCGAACCACATTAGTGTAACGTGTTGATATAAAAAATAGACTCATTATCAAGCTATTGCTTTTCTGTTCTCCGTTAGCACACCAGAATGGGTCTGACTTTCATGTCCCGACTCATTGACTGATTTGTTTTGTAATATTATTTTCCTTCAGGTAACCGAGGTTACATTCATAATATTATGAAAAAGTTCATACTTTCGTCTTTGAACTTGCTCAGTGCTCGAGTAGAATGGCAACGACAATGTTGAGTTTGATTGCTAGAGAGTGTTATGTCAGTCCGAAAGCAGGTCAGACATTGTAGCTTAAAGGAAGTGTTCGCAGAGATTAGGCCACCGTTCACTGCTTCAGATGTCTGTTCATTCAGAAAATACATTTGCAAGCCACAGTGCTCATAACCTGCTTTCAGATTAAATTCAAGCCCTATTGCAATGTCAGAGTGAGTCCATATGATTAATTCCTGTGTATGTAGCCTTTACACTGCTGACAATCCCTGCAGACTGCCAACAGTAAAGGAGCTATAATTGTGCCTGCTTTCATACAGGCATTCTGCTATTTAACCATTTTTATAAAGCCACAGGTTTAGCCCAGATGAGGCGAGAGTATGTGTTTGCCATTTAAAACATCTCCTGACTTCCAAATGTTCATCTGCGCATTGATGCCTATGTGAAACAAGGTGAACATTTGACTTCAAAGTAAGAATTTGTCCCTATTAATGACCCAAAACAACATGTAATTATTGACCTAGAAATGTAAAGGAAGGCTAATCACAAAACCTGGATAAGTAACGGTGCATTCATTTGTCTGCTGTGGCCATAAATTCATCAGATCATGTATAGATATATTCTATTGCCAATAGTAAACATTGTAAATATGTAAAATATATATTGTACTTAACTGTTTGATTGATATGAAATATGACTAACACTGAAAGTTGTAGTAAATAAATATTGTTAATACATTCTAACTGTACTTGTAGTCATTAACTTGGTAATTTTATGAGTTTTCTCAAGTTTGGTTTTAAATATGTTTCAAAAGCATGAATCAGGTTAGCAGACGGTATTGAGTGTTAAAACAAACACAGGAAGACCACAAAGAACAACCAAATCCAAAAACAACATGCATTTATGAAAATAACTGCATTTTGTCATTGACATCAGAAGTGACACTATTATTGTACATTACATGCTACTTGCATGAAAGCCTCTGTATTTTGAAAATGCAATAATACAGCAACCCACTAGGAGGTGTAGTTTACCTACTGATCCATGCCCAATCTAAGCTCCATGCAGAGGTAAGCAATTGTCTTTCTCAGAAAACCTGCTATTCCTAAAGAAAGAAAATACCAAATCCCCAAATCTGTCAGGTGCACATAAACACAGCCAAATCAGTAAACAACAAATAATTTACCGATTAATCTCGACCTGGAGTAATTTGGAATTTGGAAATGAATACTCTTAAACAGTGAGTTGCTAATATGAAGAGACAATATGATTGTTTGAGGTTAATTGACTTTTTCACTTTGGATGTGTTGATGAGTTTAAATTAGCAAAATACTTTGCCGTTAGTTTGATTAATCAACATTGTCCCTGTATAGCTGCAATATAAAAGAGCATATTCTTAATCACAATGTCAAGACAAATCTCTTGCTTTACATATTCTTATGTTTTTCCTACCTCCCTCCTTCAGAGTTATCCTACAGTGAATGGTCTGGATGGCTTGGAGTAAACTTTAATCATTTGTTTATGCATCAATGTCATATCATTTAGTATGTATCAAGAGCAACAGACTTCACCATCCCCACCGCCAGCCCTCGTTGTAGTTTTCTGATAGAAAAAATGAATTTCAACTGATATCGGACCATCAGTCCGTGTACTTTACTCACCTCAAGGTCTTTAACAGAGACACTACTGTGATAAAACACATTGAGATTTGTATTTATCACCCCTTCAGTGAGTTTGCACTTGAGACAAGCGATGCGGAGGAAAGCGGGAAGTGTGGTAAAAATATTTATATATATATATATACACAGTACATGCCACATATACATTATATATATATATATATATATATATATATATATATATATATATATATATATATATA
>JACXGI010000207.1:140129-154385 GCA_016801175.1 Esox masquinongy | reverse complement strand
CCTTGATATATGTCTTCACAGCCAGAAAGGACAATCCGGAGTATATATTTAATACACCTGCCAGTGCTGATCACTGCAGAAACCTTTTAACTTTATTAAAATGTCCATGTGCAGCCATTATTTATGACTGGTCGCCGACATACTGAGTTTTACATGGGATGCTGTTAAAGTGCCCTAATATGGCTGCTATAAATGAGACGCTGATTGGACATTGCAATAGGGCTTTTCTGAAATGGCTATATGCCCTTTAAGACTAGTTTGGTGATCCAATCTTTTATCAGGGAATCATAAAATCTTTAAATACTATATAGCTCTAGACATCCAAGTGAATTACAGACAGACCTTGATGTTTTCAAAAGGCACAACCTATTTTTTGCTCGTCAACGTTCATCTAGATTTTAACAGATTCCTAATTGTTCATTAAGGTTTGGATAACACTCTCAATACTCCAAAGGCCCCATCGATTACCATTTCCGTGTATTTTTCTTGCCTGGAGAAAAGTCAAGTGTTTACGTTTGATTTGGGTTAAATGTAAATGTATTTCACCCAGAGGGCATTGAGGAGCGATGGCTAAATTCAAGCAAATGGCAAACCCTCTTTCATCTGTTCTCCCAAATGTTAATTCCAGTATTACACTCAATATTTCTTGAATAACATAATAACTTTCAGTCCAACTGCCATATTTTGCATTAAGACACTGTGGATTACCATGTGGTAAGTAGAGAAAAATCCACCCAACTCCTAATGCCTTACTAACTGTGTTGCCCCCCCCCCTTCCTGCCCACCCGTGTCTATCACATAAAGACAAATGGCTAATAAGGGGCGAGGCGAACCGATCGAGCCAATCAGAGGGCTATGGTTTCAATTCGAACGCGCAGTGGTTCTCTTCTCAGGAAAGCACTTGGACATCCATTACATGCCCAAATCCGAATTGATTTCTGCTAGCAGCAGTGGTGTGTCTACAGAACAGCCAGCACATAATAGCCCGCCCAGAGCTACAGTAGGGTTTCATTTCTATTCTCCCAGCTGGCTGGATGGCTGACTAGCAGGGACCTATTTAGGACTTTGTTATTTATGACCTGTGGATGCTGACTGAAGAAGCACCAAACTTGGTGATGCAGTGGCAAAATAATTGGCATCTGAATTAAAGGGTCATTTAAAGAGTTGTCAGATTTCCTTGCCCACACGCCGGGGACCAAATGCATGCAACAGTGATAGTGATGTAAATATAAAAAAAAAGGTTTGTACAAATGTTTTTACTGGAATGCAAACTGTATTCCACCTGTGATTCATCTCGGATACGAGAAACAACCCTGTGAGATTCATTAAAGCCTTATTCAACTCACTAATGATCAGTTCTTCATTACTTTTGCTTGTACCTCGTCCATGTACAAGAATTCCAGGTGCATATTTATTCAGAGAAATGTAAAACTACTCTGCATTGAAAACTACTGGAGCAGAAAAATGGCTTTGTTGAACTCTTTCTCTCTCTCCCTGTCTCCATTGTTTCTTCCCCCTCTCAGTCCAGATGGAAGAAGCGAAGCCCCTACAGTCTTCAAGGTGACAGGAAACACTGCACTGTGACTTCAATTTCAAAGAGGGACCTGAAATGGCTGGCTGATAGGGTTCTCTGTGCATTGGGGCATTGACTCAGCCCCAGCCCTCTGGAGAGTTGCATGAAACTGTCTAGCTGTTCGAGCCGCCGGAGCCCTGGCTGTCGGGAAACCTCCTTGGGTTTCTGCTGCCTGGGACCGCAGCTGAGACCAGAGGCGATGGCGTCGTAAAGCGTCCAAGTATAACTACAGAAAAACACTCATTAATCAAATGCTCTCAACAGATTCTGAAATAATCAACCGCGGGCCATGTGGCCGACCCACGGGGTAGCGTCACTGAAAATAGACAAAGGAACGCAACATTGAGGACGTTAGCGTTGCTCAACTCAAACGGAGCTCCGGCGTTCTTTAGCGCCGTGCTTCAGTTGCAGTGTGTGGCTCTAGGCCCGTTTATATCTGCCTTTAAAATGTGTCCTTCATCCCGAGCTTGCCCTGAACTTGACCCGATCTTGTTTGTAGGTTTTTCTCACATCTGATCACAATGCGTCTCTCAATTCCACATTTGTCTACACTTGCCTATCAAGTCTACACTTGCGGATAAATGTGGACGCGCGTATAATGTGGTGACGGTCGGGACAAAGGACACATATTAGAAGCAGGTTTAAATAGGTTACTCTGAAGGACGTGTTTAAAGAGCAATTATCAATGACACCTAATTTTATTCTAGGGAAACACATCGTTTAGGGTTAATTACTTTGAAATGTCTTCATGTTGACAGAGTGTAGCAAAAGTATTTTGCCCTTTAAAGCCCAGTTTATACCAGCCTGTAATGTGTCCATCCTAATGTTAACCTGATCTTTTCTGTTTGCACTTATAAGATATTTTCCCATTCAGAACATAATGCTTCTTTTTAGCAGCCTGTCTAAAAATGTGAGCACGCTTAGAATGGGGACCAGATCAGGACAACAGCCTAATTTTAGTTGAAGTGTTTTAGTTATAAAACTACATAGCTTATGGTAGTTCTGTGTTTTACTTACTCAAGGAAGCAGATGTCCTGAAGAAATAAATGAATGTGATTGGTTCACTCAGTGGAGAGGGCAGGTCTTACGTCCTAACTCTTCTGAGGTCATTCAATTTAAGTTTACATAGAAGAAACTGTTAACATAAGGGCTTAGGTTAAGGTTAGGGTAAAGGTTAGGGTTAGGGAATGAGTTAAGGCTAGGGTAATAGTAGGGCTTAAGGTTAGGGCGTAAGGTAAGGACAAGCAATTAGTCAGATGTCTCCTTTTAAATGACCATTTCAGGAAATCACTTGCTAATAGTAAAGTTATCCCCAAGGAATGGCTGCTCTCTACTGTTCCTCTAAAAGTAGCATATTGTGACTGTTTGGACACAACAACAACGGAGTGTCAAATCCAAAGCCATGTGGCAGTAGTAGTTAACATGCAAATTGCAACTCGGTTAATGATCACAAACGATCTGAAAGCTATGGAAAAGTCATGCTGGCCTACATTACAGTGACAGCAGACAAGCGTATTTCCCATTGTTGATGTTGCACAAGGACTCCAGTGCTAGAGAAACGAGAAACACTTATAACACTTATCTTTGGAGCCTAATTTGTGCTGTTTGATGCTATGGCTTTCGAGGGTACTGCACGGTGCTGAAAAAACAACAAAATTGCAAAGGACTTTGTGTGCACTTTTCCACTGATGATTTGCATGAATAATTTATGCAATTGATTATGAGTAGATTTTTTGGGTGGTCACCTGAATTGAAATGGACTACATACCCCCAGACATGACTTCATATTGGCTGGTTGTATCAACCTGGGAAGAACTACATTACCCTCCACTGGGTCAGGTTGTGGAAGTGACTTGTGGGCGACATAAAGACTTGTAGCCCAGGGGCCAATGAAAGATTAAAATGGCCCTGGATGTGGACTGTACTCCTCTACACCATCTATGAAAAAAGCCATTTTCGCATTTGCAGTCTGAATTCCAAACACTACAAAAATCCCTTTTGGAGCTTAAATTTGTGCCAAATGCAATAAAATTCAATATAATAAGGTGAATGGCCTTGAAATTGCCACCATGAATGAAGTAAAAAAACAGAACAAGTTTCCTCGTATTTGACAAGATGATTAAATTGTCTTCTAAAAACACGTGTTGCTTAATTAGTTAAGAAGCTGAAGCCCAAGATTTTATTATTTTACGTAAGAAAAGCTTCTGTCTTTTGACAGTGAAACATTTATTGCCGGCAAGGGCTAACATTTGTTTGATTACCATTACAGTGACATAATGCTCCTACACTTAAACCACTAGATCCTGTCCCACCACAGCCCTAGCTTTCAATCTATCTCTAGTGACGGTTTTAGGAATCATCATTGTATTTTGTATTTAACTATGTGACCTGGGGTGGTCCAGCGATCTAAACCACCACATCCGCAGCACATGTAATCTGACCTACATGTAATCTGACCTATAGGGTCACAGTATACTGTGATAAGTCAAAACTCACTTTTCCTCTAACACAACTTTACAATAAGGCATACAAAATGGATATTTAATACAAAAGCAGAAAATCACAAAAACGTCCAAAATATATAATGTAATTTTAAGACCCTGAAATAGAGAGGTCAAGAATGGATAGTGTCCGGATGATTTTAGTTCCTCTTTCTGCAAATGAACGATCAGTGCACTGTCGCATCACTCAATGTAATCCCTAAAAAATAAAGCAAAAACACGAAGAAGACATTTGGCGATGAATCTGTGAAAATTACATTCAGAAGGAGTGACTGGGAAGAAGTGTGGGAAAACCCCCTACCCTGGACACAATAGCATATCGGTCGAATGTAGTAGTATTTTATTGACTTAATTGAACGACCGCTAAAGGCACACCTGTTGTTTGTTTTTGAATTGAGAAATGGGCGTAGTTTTTTTATTGCCCATGTCAGACTTTAATTACATTAAATACTTGAAAACAGGACTTGGAAGACAGCCATGTTGAAACGAGGGAATATATTTATTGGATGTTTACACAATGATTTAACGCTCCTTTGATAGCGAGGGAAGATGACGAAAGAAAAAGGTGGGATTCAAAAGAAACAACCACAAAGTCTTCCAGTGAGCTCTAGCTTGAGGTGGATGATGTGTTGAGAGAGGGAGAGAGAGAAAAAAACGGAAGTTAGATAAAAGAGAAGCTGTCTCCTGGCTGTTTTAAAATGCCAGCCCCATGAAAGCCTTGTCTCTCAAAATAGACTGTACAAAACACGTAAAATAACATGTACTTGACAACAAACAAAACCTTGATTGTTCAGTGATTTGATTGTACGATAATGAGCAGGAGACGAGGAGTAGAGTGTCAGAAACATGTCTATTTAAAGACGATGGGAAGTGAATGTAACGATGGTGTTTCATGTCTGTTTGATTTGGAAATTCGTGACTGATTTTAATGCCCAGAGGGGTTTCTAGGTTTTTACTCAGCCGTTAGGCAGCCAAACAATGCACAAGTGCAAATGAATGTGATCACGCAAGCAGCCTTGTATAACAGACAAGTCGTACATGTGGCGTAGAGCACATCTGAAAAATACGTTCGTTAAAAAAAATACGTTTTTTCTTCAAACTCTGCCCTAAAATCGATTACAATGGCAGAGGTATAGACTAAGTCTACTTAAAGTCCAAAGTGACTTACAGTAGTGAGTGTATCTACATTTTACATGATAATGAAATCCACAACCGTGGCATTGCGAGCTATTCCAACAGCGCCAGTCAGAACCTGTCACAACCAACGCACTAAACGTGTTGAACATCAATTGAAGAGCTAGCTGCGTTTAAATGACAGTGAAGAACTCAGTTCAGTGCCATTACGTATGAAGTCCAGTTTCCTTGATACGTGTGCCTATTGTACATGAGAAGAGGATTCACAAAAGAACAACAGTTCAGTCCATCTGTATATGCTTGCATGCAGTGGCGGTGCGTGGGTAAAATCACTAGGGAAGCCACGTCGGGAGAAAAATCCATATTACAACCTCTATTGGCCATTATTTATAGCTTATAGATATTACAACCTCTATAAGCTGTTATTCATTTCCTATACATATTACAACCTCAATTTGCTGTTATTAATTTCCTATACACATTACAACACTGTTAGCTGTTATTCATAGCTTACTGTATACATATCATGGATTGACTTTGAAGTTTTTGCCACCCATCTGCAGCGGAGCAGCTGCGGTACCAGGCAGTAATGCAGCCTGAGAGGATGCTCTCAGTGGGGCACCTGTAAAAGTTGGTGAGAGTTTTTTCAGACATGCCATACCTCTTGAGTCTCCTCAGGAAGTTTAGGTGCTTATGAGCAGGTTTTACTGCCAAGTCTGCTTGCCTGGACCAGGTGCGGACAACACACAGAGGAACTTGAAGTCAGAGACTCTACTCCTCAGCTCCATCGATGTGTATGGAGCCATGCCCCCCCCCCCAGACGTTGAAAGAGAGGTTGTTGTCCTGGCACCACGTAGCCAGGTCCCCTATGATGATGATGATGATGTGCGGTGTTATGCTGGCTCCAAAAAAAGGGCTTTGTATTGAGGCCCAAAAGGTCTATTTTGACCTCATCAGACCTCAGAATCTTTTTCCACTTGGTCTCAGAGTCTCTCACATGCCTTCGGGTTAACTCCAGCTTAGATTAGATATGATTTTTTTTTTCAACTATGGCTTTCTTTTTGCCACTCTCCCATAAAGGCCACTTTTGTGAAGCACCCAGGCAATCGTTACAGAATGCAGTGTAAAGTATGATGGCGTTGCCATAGGACTCTTGGTGACGTCCCTGATTAGTGAGCTTTGTGCTCGAATCCTATGGTGTTGAGGACAACCTGTTCTAGACATTTAAACAGTGGTATAGAAAACAGAAGACATGCTTAATTATGTTTTTTTGTTTTTAATAGTCACATTGTTAATGGCTTTCCATGGCTTCCATGAACACAAGCCACTGAGTGCTTGTATACAATAACTTAAAAAAAAGCAGTTATTCAAGATATCTGTGTTTTAAATGGGTTTCTGCTTATTTGTGACATATGACTCCATTACAAATCACAAGTGGCCTGCCCTGGCTTGATCTCAGCTAGCTATTGGAACACAGGAGTGCAAAGGAGTGGCTCTTTGTTATACACTGTCGGCTCCTAAAGCAGAGCCCAATAATAAATTAAGTGATTTCAGTGGCAGTGGATGACCTGTTGATGACTCAGTACTGTTTCGTCTCGCCATGAATCAGTGTTCCATAATAACTAATAACAAAATAATGTATTGACCAAAGAGTTATTAAAGGGATACATCAGGATTTTGGCAATCAAACTATTCACCAAGTACCATGTCAAGACAACATATAGATACCATTTTTATGTTGATGCGTATAGTCTGAATAAAACTGCTAACAAGTGACTGATTTCAAGTCACTGATGATCACTGATGATCAGAGAGGAAGGTTCTGATGCTATTGTTGGCATAATGACTGGAAGTCTATATTTTTTAACGATAATTCTAGTCACTGAGCTGATGCTAGTTAGCATTCTCAAGCAAAACAACTTTAAAACTTCTGGTTACTGAATGTGGGGACCTCAAGTTTATCTAACTCTGAGGCAGAGATAGGGCCTCATTGTCCAAAATCCTGAAGTATCCTTGTAATGAGAAATTCTGTGTGTCAGCATGGAATTGGCAAAACAAAAAATGATCTGTCCTGTATTTGCTAACACCAGGAGATTAATTGCAAGGGAAAAGTACAGTTGTGGCACAGGCGGCATCTCGTTGTGAAGTAGTCCATTTTCCTCCTCGCAAGAATGATCAGAGAGGAAGGTGCAAAGCGAGAGACTTAACTCTGCCCTAAATCCATCCACGTCAAGCAGATCATGAGTTATTGAGCAAAGCAAGGACTTTTTGAGTGAAGGTGTTAAATTTATTCATTCTAAAAATACATTTGTATTTTCAGACATGTGAGGCTCATTGGATCTAAAAGGTTTGATGTGTTTCAACTGTGTTGCATGTGACATCATGGCAGTGGTGTAGTGGGGTGTTTTACAAACCATTTTGCATGACAATTTACCATCTGGAAAAATGCACCGACAGTACAGAAGTTTGGTTTTATTTTTTTTTTACTAACAGCCATCCCAGTTTACCATCCATGTTTTTAATTCTTGCTACACTGCTGCACCACAACAACTTTGAGAAGAAAAAACACTTTATATTGGTTATAGTGGTTCCTGCCAAATGTGGGAGTTCTATGCATATTCATAAGGCTAGCCCAGCATCTCACTCTTCACTGAATATTATCTAAAGGTCAGCTCTATCATCCTTTATTGGGCAGGTCTATCATCCTCTATGGGGCAGGTCTATCATCCTCTATGGGGCAGCTCTATCATCCTTTATTGGGCAGGTCTATCATCCTCTATGGGGCAGGTCTATCAGTCTCTATAGGGCAGCTCTATCATCCTTCATGGGGCAGGTCTATCCTCTATAGGGCAGGTCTATCATCCTTGATGGGGCAGCTCTATCAGTCTCTAGAGGGCAGCTCTATAATTTTCAACGGGGAACATAAGGCAAATATGGCATCGGCCAAAGGGCATCCACAATTTTGTGAAATTAAATATTATACTTGTCTTCTCAAGCCAAATGAAAGAAATTACATCTGATTTCAATCGGGTTTCCCCCAACGGAAAACTAGCAATGCCAAGGGCTTATTTCACCTTTATCTATACAGAGACATCAAGCTAAGAGCTAGGTCTTTATTACAGTTGAGCCCTGTAGTTACAGAAATAATAATAACATACAAATATCAAATGCAATTTTAAACATACACAGATTACAAAAAGCAATCACAGACCACAATAATTTGTCCAACATTTAAATTTCCGTATGGATACCAGAACATCAAGCTTAACGTTACTTTGCAAGACTTTCCATGGGTGGGGAGCATAATTGTTATCAGGTGTGGCGCATAATTGCCAAAAGCAGTTCTTCCTAACTCCTACTAGCCAGGGCGTGTTTGATACATATAAACGTTTCAGCAGTACAGCCTTATATTCAAACATCAACCAATGTCTGGCCCTTCTGAAAGTCAGGGAGTCTTAGAGACCTCAATGGGCCGCAGCCCGTGAGCCTCAAACCAGCACCTCGCCCCTACTAACTTGCTCAGAGGGCCCTCCATTGTTACGCATTGCTCACTAAACTCAGAAGGTGACTTCAAAAGAGTGGCAAGGGGATTACGTTTAACATTGTACATGTATGTAATTTAGTAGACCCTGTAATCCAGAGAGAATAACTGTAATGGAGGTCATACAATCTCATACTGGGTCAACTCATCAGGACAGACAGTTGTGTAAAGTTGCACAAAAAAATATAACATATAGGATTCTTTAGGATATAACGTCAAATAGAACAATGAATGTGGCTGAATCATGAAGTGAATGAAGAAAGGACAGCCTGTCAGCCTGTCTTGCAGAGTTTTCATGAAGAGTATCAACATACACATGCATGTAAGTTGGAAATATGTGAGGTACACATATGAAATCATTTGGGACTGAACTGTTAACCTGGCAACATTGCAAAGTATGGCCATTTAGAGCAACTGTCTGCTGCTGAGAAATGTCTTGTCGAAGAATCTGAAGACCTGAAGTGTTCTAACGGTTAAGGCAGTCACGTTCCTGAATCCACGGTGGTTGAGTATGGTGAAGAAGTTCAAAGTGGCAAGGGTCAGGGCTGTCAAGGGTCAGGGCTGTCAAGAAGATCTCAAGAATAAGAAAGAAGCCCAGGCCTCATACAGTTCTGATGCTTTTTTTTTTTGTCGGATTAAAGGTTTTAGATCGGCCAACTTACCTGTGATATCTGATTGATGGCTCAAGATGAAAACTTTTGGTTTGCTGTGTATCCGCAGAACAGATGGAGTCATGTGTCAAGAAGAAATCAGATTCAAATGTCATTTCTGGTTATTTGGAGAGTGAGAAATTATTGATGCCCTTGCCAATGATAAGTAAAAATACAGGCAAAATGAGCTGTATTGTAATTTTCCAACATACTGAATATATAGTATTTCATAATTCATGGCAATCAAACAAAATGAATTATTCATTCAGGTCATACATTAGTTTAATAAAAAACATACAATTACCACCCTTGTTATTTAGCACCTTCTCCTGGCAAGAAAATACTGATCCTTGTACAATCATTAGCCATACCGAATCATTCTTGATCCATTGTCCTTCATTCTGTGCCTGTGGACTGCCTTCTTCAATTCAAACCGCAGGTTTTCAATGGAAGTCTGGAGGCTGAGATGGCCTTGGCCGAATGTTGATTTCTATGTGCTTGTAGTCATACACTCACAGTAACCTTCCTAGCACAAAAGTGTATTGTTCCTGGCAGAGGCAACCGGGTTTCGTCCAAAAGTTCCAGGTACTGGATAAAGTTCATAATGCCGTTGACCTTAACCACGGTCCAATTGCAGGTCATGTGTCTAGTGTAAATATATATATAGGGAGAAATATCCTGTACCAGCTCAGCCTAAAAGCTGTATTCCAGAAATACCCAGAATCCAGACAGTTCCTGACAATTTTGCATGTTAAAAGAGAGTGACAGTACAGTAGCATGCTCATCCAAAAACAAATGTTTATAAACAAAGGTTTTAGTGACCTCTGTCTCGCACACGTCGCCATCAAACCAAATCAAAATGAATGTCACTCTTGTTTTATGATTAGCTGACATCTTTGCTGGCCTATATTTGCTAAGCCCAGACAAAATGAAAGGAGAGAGCCACGGACAAAGCTTTCAAGCTGTAGGATACAGTAGTCCATGTTTTATTAAGACTAAATAATTTGCATAGCACATCAGTCCACTAGAGGCCTGCATTAACATCTGGGCACCAGGGTCATGTCAACATGATTATGCAAAATAGTTCGTAGTTAAGGCCCCGCCTCATCACCACAATGTACACGAAGCACATTGTCCCAAACATTTTACTCAAATCCCACCGTGATGCAGAGCGGGACGTTTTGGGCATGACAGGCCCTATACATGTTAATCACTGTCTTATATTTCCACAATACCATTTCCGAGAAGTCTTCAGAATTTTTCACATTTTTACTATAACCTGACCATCCGTTTTATTTTAGGCCAAATGGTGTTTTTGCCATTTGCAGTGCACTGTCTGTAGTTTGGCTGGTGAAGTTTTCTGTGGATGGTGGTGCCTGACATATTCACGGATACCTTCTGAAGCATGGTCCTGATGTGCCTGACATTTAAAAAAAAAAAGGTTTTCTTTTTCATTTCATGGTAACCATTTCTTTGTCATCCTGGGCAGAGGTCTCCCTTGTCCTACCAGCCCAATAGCTTAAGTAAATAAGAAAAATCCCAGAACAAACAGACACTAAAAATGGTGAATGTGTTTCCATCGCTAACAGGTAATACATAATGATCCATCAAACCCACAAATGTTATAGATATCATACTGCTAAAAGTATACTGAAAATAAATCAAACATCAAGTAAACCTTGTTGACAAGTTTCCCATAAAAATCTTTCTAAAAAGTAAAAATTTTCTGGATGCTATGATAACATATGTATTATTTGCCATCTTGTCTTTCTCTGCTCTTGATTCCAGTAGCTAAGAAAAAACAGCATGACTCCTGAATCAAGAATAAATAAATTGTCTGCAAAGTAAAAGTTAGTAAAAAAAAACCCACCTGAGACACAAGGTTAAGCTCTGCCCCTGAGAATGGACATCACATGGTTACCTAAGTAGAAGTGTTTTCAGTTGGGTTATCAGGTGGATGACAGCTGCTTTGTTACCAATGTATTAATTAGTTGAGTCTCTGAGCTGAGTGGAATATCAAAACCAGGATGAAACTCAATTAAAAGAGAAGTTCCCAATTTCACAGTATGATGCTTATTCACCCTGAAAGTAATCAGTGGTCTATCCCAATATTACTGTAGGACAAGAACTCAGTTAAAAAACAAGAGATTGGTGCAAAAAAAAGCCAAAGCTCTGTGCAAAAATTGGCCAACAGTAGACCAGAGTTAACCACAGACAGACGAGTACACCACAGACAGACATGTGCACCACAGACAGACGAGTGCACCACAGACAGATGTGCGTGAAAAGTGAAAACAAAACACTGGCCTCCATCAGCGATGTAACCATTCAATTCCTGATTCAAAACTTTAAGATTCAGTTGCATCAGTTTCTGGTAGCCTGACTCATCCAAACCTAGCCAGCGGCCTATAGCCTTGCAGTTACTGCTGGGCCAGAAGGCAAAAGGTTGCTGGATCCCACCCAAAACCATTAAGGTGATCTGTCAGTCTTAACCTTGCAACAGCTCCTGGGTCACTGTCAGTAATTGCTGATCCAATGCTCCGACCCGATTCTCTAAGGGTGGCCCCGGTGAACTTAGGACATACATCACAAAAAATGAAAACAAATCCATTTTACAACCAACACACTTGTATTCCTTGGAACCGAACAAACATAAGCACCCCATATTTGACCTCCACCCTCAAATGATTATGGTTCCTTCCTCTGAGAATACCTCTGATATTAACTGAATGGATGCCTCCTCTCCACCAGGAGCCTATTGAACTACAAATGTAAATGTATCTTCCACTTGATCTACAATTCTAATAACACTGCGCACACAGAACACATAATTCTGCTGATTCCAGGCAGAGCCCATCACTGATCTAGTATTCGGAAATGTGTTGCACCTTCAGCATTCAAATGCTCGTTGATGGCTTTCGAAATGTCAAACTGATGGCTTTATTAGTTGCGCAACGATAAAAGCAATTATATGGGTCAGTGACAAAATGCACTGTAGAAATAGTTTTGGTCCACAATAATTGTACAGATAAATACCTGACACTGTTTTTTTTTGTAACCTGATGGGGATTTCAGATTAAAAGTTGGATACAAAAAGGATATTGTCCCGGCTAATCAGGTGTCAACACACAAACACACCCACACACAGAGAGACACAGTTAACTCAAAGTAAGCTCCTATACATCTGAGAGAAGCTCAGCTCTTCAGTTCCATCTGTAAGAGTATCATTTGGAATGGAAAATGTATGTGTTTAAGCAACAACTCTAAGTGCATGGAATCATATCCAATCAAACAAAATCAAATTGATTTGTTTCCCACACCAAACCGAATCAGACTTAATTGTTTCAATTTGAAAGTATTGTTTCTCCATTGTTTTAGAGCTCATGTATCAAAGTGCACACTGAACTGTGCTTTAAAGGAGAGATGCAGATCCCTAAAATGTTTTCCTTGGGCTGTGGTAAATACATCCCTGGATAAAACTATGATGTAATCCATGGATTGGCTTTCTTAAAAAAAATCACAACCTTTAGCCACCACTAGCTAACCATCAACCTAGTGGCTGTTTAGCGAAATCCATACTCTGAACACATGTGAAAAAAGATCTGAGTAAAAACATGTCAAACTGTCAAGTGTATAACAGGTTAGGAAAGAAATGTCCTTAAAAGTAATTTCTTTCCAAAACTGTTAGTAGCAGTCATTGTTTATAACTACCACAAATCGTCCTCTCAATGAAATACTGTAGACACATGGTTGGTATTGACTTAACCTCGCAGAATCCGTTGACGCTAATGCACCTCTGAGAGGGCACACACTATATTACAAACATGGCAGGAAAATATTGGCTTGGTACTGTGCAGCGAACCGACGCTAATTAACTTTAGAATAATTACGATACTCCTTGAATGAAGATTTGCAGAAAGCTCTGCCAATTGATTACAGACAACATCCAAAACCATTCCCCTCGTCTGGAGTGTACCAAATCAAACCGCCTATTATTGGTCCACGCTAACATTGGACCATCGATGTTGGTCCGTCGTTCATAAAAGCTTTCGCCTTTCGTAGTCCATTGTTAGTCAAGTTGTTAGTCAAGTTTGGCCGGCTCCTATTCAACTTAGAGAACAAAAAGAATGGGTTCAATGAGGAGACGCTGAAGTGAACAAATGTGCCGGTGCATAGGAGGGTACTGACAGCGGAGCGGCGGAGCCACACGACAGGCTCCAGAGTAAACCAGGTGACAAGCGCCATCTCCAGTTACAGTCTCTGTAGACACATTGCTAATTAACGCTTGTGTGTGTGCGGCGCGTTTGTGTGCGCGTGAGTGTGTGGATCCCGGAGAGGCTGATATGTGGGTTAGCCACCTCAGGGATGCTGATAAGTTGTGACACCAGAATAGCACTTCCCATCTGACAGGGCCACAAATCTACCAAGGCCCCCACTGACAGTGCTAAGCGCTTCATTTTTCATTCATGCGTAGACGCATACACATGTATACCCACACACACATTCAAACACCTGCTAATACGCAGACAGACATGATAATTTAACCTGCAAATACGCACGCACGCACGGACACTCACACACACACACACATGCTTATTGCACTTGCAAATAGGCACATACACACACACACACACGCACGCACACACAGACATGCTTATTGCAACTGCAAATAGGCACACACACACACACACACCCAAGCACACACACATACATGCTTATTGCCCCTGCAAATAGGCACACACACACACACACACACACACGCACACACAGACATGCTTATTGCACCTGCAAATAGGCACACACACACACACACACACACACACACACACACACACACAGAAACCTGGAAACTAAGTA
>JACXGI010000207.1:123458-140029 GCA_016801175.1 Esox masquinongy | reverse complement strand
CTCATGACCACTGCCCCGACCCAGAAACGTGCAGCCTGCTCCCACAATCCACTACACTCTCCAATACAAACCACTCCAACAATCCACACATCTGTCACTCTGGTTTCCCTCCCCATCGCTCAGCCCTGACGCTGTTTACCGTGTGGACACCTCAGACAAACCTGTCAGGCTCCCAGGGAGGATATCAAGGGCTATCTATCTTAACGGAGTAGTCTTGCAGAAGAGAGGCACAGGCGATTAGCACATCAGACGCTGTCCAGGCACAAATGATGCCACCGTCAGGAGGGAGAGGTTTGGCTTCGACAGGCGGCATTCCCGCTGTATGTAGTTACAGCAGACGTATTTGAGGAAATCGCATTTTAATGATGTAGGCAGTGACACCGGCTGTTCTGCTTCAGTAGGGTGATCTGAGGAGGCCCGCCCTGCTTCAGTAGAGTGTTCTGAGGAGGCCCGTCCTGCTTTAATACTGTGATCTGAGGAGGCCCGCCCAGCTTTAATACTGTGATCTGAGGACCCCACCCTGCTTCAATATTGTGATCTGAAGAGGCCCGTCCAGCTTCAGTAGAGTGATCTGAGGAGGCCCGCCCTTCTTCAGTAGAGTGATCTGAGGAGGCCCGCCCTGCTACAGTGTAATGATCTGAGGAGGCCCGCCCTGCTTTAATACTGTGATCTGAGGAGGCCCGCCCTGCTACAGTAGGGTGATCTGAGGAGGCTTGCCCAGCTTCAGTAGGGTGATCTGAGGAGGCCTACTTAGCTTCAGTAGAGTGATCTGAGGATGCCCGCCCAGCTTCAGTAGGGTGATCTGAGGAGGGCCTGGTGATTGGATTTTCTGTTATCATCAGCCAGTTTCTTCTCTCTTACACACAGACACAGGGAGACTGGCCTCTGTGTTCCTATGACAAACACACAGCCAGCGTCAACACAGAGCGTCCACGTAGAGCGTCCACGTTCTATTGTTGGAAGGACAATGTGTTTTCACATCCTAACGAACCCTAACACACATGAAGAGATGCACGCACACACACACACACACTACACACACGGACGCAAACACACTGCTACTGTGCCTGGCCCCGGGTGCTCGTCACGATCCCTGCGTTACACGGCTTGGAATAACCCCGTTTGTCGCCCCACAGCACTGAAATTAAAAGCATACATGTTAAAGCGTCAGCCCGACAACAGACATTCGTTGGCAACCTTTTAAAATATATTTGTTGTTCATGTGTAAGCTGTGTCTTTAGTCACACAGATTACTGTAGATGGATTGACAGAATTTTACACCTCACTAATACTGGCCCATTATTTAATTCTCTGCTTCTAATGACCACGGCTAATGTCACCCTGTCACTGTGGCAAGTCCGAAGAGAGTTGACAATGTCCTCGTCCTCATTCCCTCTCTCTCTTTCATTTCTCTCTCTTCCTCTCTCTCTACGTCTCGGTCCCTCTGTCTTTCCCTCTCCTTCTGTTTGAGTCATCCATGGTTTATGAGGTGTGACAAGAGGCTGACTGGATCACCATTAGGGCCATTGTCAGCCGCTATGTTTTTGGGCTAAATGGCATGAAGACGCTCCGGGGCCCGTCATGAGATCTAATGGGCCCCTGGCAGTCATGCACCGGGTAACTAATTCAATCATGGGCATATGCTTGCTGCCGGACCAACTCCGGTGCACAAATCAACACTGGCAGGAATGTTGCTCGGTCTATCGCTGTCCCACCTGACGGTCGTAAATTCCACCTGCTTGCTTGTGGCATGTTGCAGGGTTGAGCGCTACTCTTCAGTCAATATACTGCCTAAGTGCCGAATGCAGACGACGTAGATGGTTAAGGGCTGACGCGATGACTGGCTGCACGAGTCCCTGTTCTTACATGACAGGCCTGAAATGTGAGGAGGGCTGCGTCTGGGGGGTTTATTCAGGCAGTGTCAGTCTGGGTCGATATGACTGGGGAGCCTTGATGTTGCAATCGTAGTTGAATTATAAATAGCCAGTGGGCTAGGTCTGGGAAAAATGGTGGTCTTCGATTGAACATTAAGGTATTTATTCTGTGTACGTGGCATAGAAAACGTTAAGCACTATCGTGAAAAAAAAAAAACTTAATTAATGGAAACTTAGAAAAGGCCAAACTTTCTTTGGCATTAGCTATTTTTCTCCAGCGTGTTATCGTGATGTACCCCATTCTGGTTGACTGTAGAGTCTCCATTTCTCAGTTAAAGGGTTTTAAGTCGAGCTCTGTGTAATGCAAGCTGAAACGAGAGTAAGTAGCTTGCAGACCTGCTGAATGCTAGGATAACACAGTTGATCTGTCATAAAATATCTAATTGAAAATCTTGACTGTTGGGTAGTGCGACAACTTGAGACACGATGGAGGCATTTGAAATTGGATTGCACACTTCTAGTGATTGCTTTGTCAGGCGGGAATGGATTCTACTTCAAGCTGTTGGGGGAAAATACAATGAAAGGGATACGGAGGTCTGGCGAACGGCTTAAATAACTCTTTTGGCATTTGAACAACAGCTTCATCACTGAGCTTTTGTAAGTTCTCTTTATTGGAGGAGGCATCCAGTCTTTTATTACAGGCCGACACCGGCCAGGCTGACCATTTACACAAACTCTTTAATCATTAAACGTAAAAACTAGCGATGAACACTGATATTGGTTTCAATAGCCCAACATAGCCTAAAAGCGAGTGCTTAGGCCTAACATTGACAACAAAGCGCTTAAGTTCCTGATTCATGGCAATACAGCCTGACAGAAACAGTCCTAGCAGCAGTATTCAATTCTGTTACTCTTGTCAAAACGACCGGTATGCTACTCAGAATGAGCTAAAGGCATTGAAACCAGTTCACATCACATCTGAAGAGGTTTTGTGGCCCACATAGTCTTGCCCAGAGGTGCCCCCATCATTCAAATTACTGTAAAGCTAAGGTCCATTCTTTGTCTGCACACGCTGCACTTCTCATTATTCTCATAATACTCTACTTCTCAGTTAAGACCAATGGTTCATTGTAACAAGGACATGTTAAGGCATTCATTGTGTTGAACCATCATAACTACACAGAATAATTGCATTGATTCGTATGCCCCCTTAAACTAGGTATGTGCCTTACTTTGGCCACCCTATTTGAAATGTTCTGGCACTTCCCTGGTGGGCACCAAACCGCGGCACTGCAGCAGTCCACAGGTTCCCGTTGTATACCAAGGAGCTCAGATGGAGAGGTCGGAGCAAGTTGTTAACCCAAGAGCAGAGGTCAAGAAAGTCCATCTGAAGTCTGTCTCAGATGAAAATGGAATGAGGTAAAATGAGAGGTGGGATGAGCAAATTCAGTACAGAAATGAACAAGACAATAGCTTCGGGGATATTGCCTCCATGAAATGACAGAATTATTCCAACTCTGAAGAACTGGGGCACAAGGGTCTTAGTGCATAAGGGTCTTAACTGATACGGCTGTGAAAAAGTATTTTCCCCCTTTCTGACTTTTTGGGGGGCATATTTTTCTTTATGCTGAATGTTATCAAATCTTCAACCAGAGAGTAATATTAAATAAAGGGAACCTGAGCGAGGGAATGACACAAAACCCAGGTGCACTTAAGCTTCAGCTCACGGACGGATGGCCTGACATTCTCCTTTGGAGTTCTGTGATTTAGAGCAGAATTCTTGGTTTCTTCTCTGATGGCACGTTGCCCAGGTCCTGAGACGGTGAAGCACCGCAGAGCATCACACTACATGATCTCTATAATGTAGAATGCAGTTTGGTCTTTGCCTGTGATAATTGGCCGTGTTTCATTCTAAAAGTTCCACTTTTTTTTAGTTCCATAGAGCACTTTTTCTGAAGCTTTGACAAGTGCTACAAGGTGCATTTTGGGACTTCAACATTGTGACTGAAATGATCCTGCTCTGTCTGGTGAAAACTAAACAACGGAGGGCAGTTGGTCAGTATAGCCTGCCCTCAACAGTTTCTTTACCACCGCTGAGGCCCTCAGCAACCAGCCACCTGTCCTATGGAGACAAATGAGACCATGCTCATCACATTAAGCCACCTTCAAACTGTAAACTAAAGTGCTGCACTATACTGCAATCAAGACTCCAGTCCTCTCTCTGCATATAGATATACTATACTTATACAGTAAATCTGTAAATATATGTTCAGTTCCCTCCACAATCACTGGACCCCTTGGTAAAGATGAGGAAAAATGGTCATCGTTATCAGGTTGAACTTACACTGAAAATATAAAAGGCACCCGAGAAAAACACTCTCCCAGTCAAGAAATGAATACTTTTCCCAAAAATGTGCCAAGATCGTTTTAATGCAAATAATTGTTAATAGAAGTGTCTTCCCGTGGATGTATACATACAGCGTCTTCCCGTGGATGTACACATACAGCGTCTTCCCATTGATGTACACATACAGCGTCTTCCCATTGATGTATACATACAGCGTCTTCCCGTGGATGTATGCATACAGCATCTTCCCATTGATGTATACATACAGCGTCTTCCCGTGGATGTATACATACAGTGTCTTCCCGTGGATGTATACATACAGCGTCTTCCCATTGATGTATACATACAGCGTCTTCCCATTGATGTATACATACAGCGTCTTCCCATTGATGTATACATACAGCGTCTTCCCATTGATGTATACATACAGCGTCTTCCCGTGGATGTATACATACAGCGTCTTCCCGTGGATGTATACATACAGCGTCTTCCCGTGGATGTATACATACAGCGTCTTCCCGTGGATGTATCATAATGACAAAGAGAAAACACAATTTATTATTATCTCATGTACATAACGTATGTAGTACACTTTGCCAAAAAAAAAAAACAACAACAGCATTAGAAGTTCCCAAGAGCATAGTGGGCTCATTATGAAGTGGAAGATGTTTAGAACCACCAAGAATCTTCCTAAATCTGGCCTTCTGGAACTTAATTACTGGGCAAGAAGGGCCTTGGTAATAAAGGTGAACAAGAACACAATGGCCACTCTAACAGAGCTTTAGATTTTCTCTACAGAGATGGGAGAACATGCCAGAAAAATAACCTCTGCAGCACTCCATCAATCAGGCCTTTAAAGAAGCCACTCCTGAGTAGAAGACATATGACATGTCGTCTGAAGTACTCTGACATCATGAGGAAAAAGATTATATGACCTGAAGAGATTGAAATCAAACTATTAGGCCAAGCACCACGTCTTGCAAAAACAAGGTACTGCTTGTTAGTCCATCACCTGGCTAATACCATCCCTATTGTGAAGCACACAGCCAAGACAATGCTAGAATGCCTTTGGGACAAGTCTGTGAATGTCCATGAGTGGCCGAGCCAAGCCCCATTCTGGGGAGACGCTCCCCATCCGATCTTACAGAGCATGAGAGGATCTGCAAGGAAGTATGGGAGAAACAGCCCAAATTCAGCCCAGCAAAGCTGGTAGCGGCATAGCCGAGGAGAATAAAGCTGTGATCGCTGCCAAAGGTTCTTCTACAAAGTGCGGAATGAAGGGTCTGAACACTTATGGACATGAGCTATTTCTGTCTAAACTCTAAATACGTTATTGTGTCAAAGCAGTCTTGCAGGACTGTTGTGGACATAAGTCCAAAGTGAGAAATTGAGTGTTAAGTATACAATTGAGTAAATTGGGTGTATAATAACATTTTATTGATGTGTCAGGTGTTGTGTCAGGTGATGTGTCATGTGTTGTGTCAGGTGATGTGTCAGGTGATGTGTCAGGTGTTGTGTCAGGTGATGTGTCAGGTGTTGTGTCATGTGTTGTGTCAGGTGATGTGTCAGGTGTTGTGTCATGTGTTGTGTCAGGTGATGTGTCAGGTGTTGTGTCAGGTGATGTGTCAGGTGATGTGTCAGGTGATGTGTCAGGTGTTGTGTCAGGTGATGTGTCAGGTGTTGTGTCAGGTGTTGTGTCAGGTGTTGTTTCAGGTGATGTGTCAGGTGTTGTGTCAGGTGTTGTTTCAGGTGATGTGTCAGGTCATGGAAAAGCTAACATGTTGCATTCTTTCACGTACAACAACAACAGCATCTTTATTGGGCTCATGCAAATTTAATGACGGATAAAAGGTTTACATACTATATTTAACAACCGTTTACAAGTATGAACTCTTGGACCATGGGACAGGACTCATGATCCCAGGGTCCCATCCTAATGTTCCAACAGTCAACTCATCTTCAACACCCTGATCCTCAGCTTCTACTCTTATTTTATCATTACATTCAATCCTCTATGTACCCTAAAGCTTGTTTTTATTTAATTAAATTCAGTCCTCCCTGTGCATAAAGTTTTTTTATTATTAAATTCAGTTCTGCATGTACCCAAAGCTTGTTTTTATTTAATTAAATTCAGTCCTCCCTGTACCCAAAGCTTGATTTTATTTAATTAAATTCAGTCTTCCCTGTATCCAAAGATTGATTTTATTTAATTAAATTCAGTCTTCCCTGTATCCAAAGCTTGTTTTTATTTAATTAAATTAAGTCCTCCCTGTACCCAAAGCTTGTTTTTATTTAATTAAATTCAGTCCTCCCTGTACTCACAGCTTGATTTTATTTAATTACATTCAGTCCTCCCTATACCCAGAGTTTGTTTATATTTAAATAAATGATGTCCTCCCTGTACCCACAGCTTGATTTTATTTAATTACATTCAGTCCTCCCTGTACCCAGAGCTTGTTTTTATTTAAATAAATGATGCCCTCCCTATACCCAAAGCTTTATTTATCTTGTGATTTGTGTGATAACATTGTGTTATCTTCTCCAGTGATGGGGCATGCATTGTGGATGTACTCTTCTAGCATTCTGCTAACCGCTATCTTAGCTTTTTAATTTGCCTACATTACCAGTTTACTTAAAAACCTGAAGGTTATTCATCATATATCAGTTAAAGCATGTATCCCGATTTATTGTTGTTCTTTTCAATTCTATTTTTCATCGTAGTGTGTGTTGGTGGATAAAAGAAAAAACACATTCTGAGCCTGGCCAACTCTTACAGAGAAGAACTAATTACACCCTGTGATGTAGTTTGTGTGTGTGTGTATATGTGGTACATTATCTATCCACCATCTAAAAAACAACACATTTTGCTTATTATTCTTATTATTATCATATTCGGAGAGGCTGTTCAACCTCACAGCCTCTCCACACTGTTATTCCAAACAAGACTTATGCAAAATCATATTCAAATCAGCCCATAGTGGCCCATTTCATGTTTGTTTCCCTTTGCGTTTCTATATTTGAATATTTCATTCATTAGCCTTTGATATTTGTCAAAGTCAAGCCTTCCAAGTGAGTGATTAAAAGCATCCTTAGAAGTCCTCAGAGGGAGGAAAATAAGATAGCCATTCATCAGTTCGGGAGATATTTACTCTAGCTGGCAAATAAAGTTCCACTTTGCCTGTAAGATAAAAGAGACATGGGCTGTACAGCATTATGTCAGTGTTCAGACAGTTGGCCCAGTAGACTCATATGTTATGCTGCACTGCCTTAAGTCCTCCAATAATTAAACTGTATCTCTAAACCTACAAGTGGGAACTTTATTATTCTCTTCAGTAGCTCTCCAAGTACCACATACTTAGATTGTTATCAATGTATTTTTCAAGAAAATTACATGTTTCGTCATTTAGATCAACAATATGTAGGCCTAATCTGTGAAAACCAACTGTCCAAAGGCGAGGCTGTGTCGGTTGAGCTCTATGGGGTTCTGTTCGAGTGATGTGTGTTGAACAAACAAGTGCGCAAAATAAGATTATATTGTTTTGAAGATTGTACAAAGTCATATCGAGTACAATCTGACAGAACCTGTCTGAGTTTTAATGGTTTGTCTTTGGTCTTTATCATGGAGGGGCAGACACCTAGCAACTGGAAATTGTTGAATTTGCCATTCAGATGCATCAGACAGCAAAACGGCATTTTTATTGAACACTTACGTTCAGTTAAGAAACCAGACACACAGAGTTCTCTATCTTTCACTCCTACCACAATGTACTGAGTCACACTTTTACCAAAACCATCAGAAATAGTACAGTACTATACTTGTAATACCCGGAGACTTAATCTGTTGAATCGTTCCCTCTGCGCCAGTAGCCTATAAGAAGGCACATTCCCAAAGAAAAGGACCAACATAAAGAAAGAGCACAATAGGTGTTGAGAGCCTTTCCCCCACGAGGAAGAAAAAAATGATACCTTACATTAACTTCCAAAAGAAGTCCACTTGATTACCTTTGGGCCCTGCTGACCTGGGGTGAATAGTGTCTTTTTAGGGAGGCCAGAATCCCACTCGGAGGGGAAGTTCTCAGTCTCGCCCAGCCTAGCTCTTATCTATCAAGTCCACAACATTACAGAGCGCTTAAACTCAGCTACAGAGATGTGATTTGAGGGAGCCCGGGCCAATGACCCATGTCTTCATTCATGGGAGTAACTTCTTCACAGGTCCATTGTTCCCTGCACTTCCAATCAGTCAAACAGCGACATGGGACAATGTCGTCAGTCAGCTGAATGGGAGCCACTTCAGTCCGGTTCATTTCCCGTCTGTTTCCCCGGTGTTTCTTCCCTTCAGTGGCAAGCCATACATACCAGGACGCTGCAATTTTTGTATCACTCAAAGGCATGATTGTCCGGATGATGTTGCATCGAGGTCTTTGCATTGCATACATGATGCGTTGTTGTGTGGGTAAATAACAGACCTGTCCCCATCCACCCTGCACTATGGTGTGCCTCCAAACCGAGAGACAATCATTTCAAAACATCAGTTTGTTTTCCCAGCCAGCTGGAGGGCACGAAGAGATGTTGCCGGCGTAAAAAGTGGGTAGAATCGCACCCGTCACGCCAGACGTGGGTTGTTTCTGTCGTCGCTGTCGATGCTCACCTGTTTACCCAAAGAGGGGTGTGGAGAGGTTGTTGTCAGTACATAACAGCCTATTTTAAGGAGTAGTATGAGACACACCTGGGTGTTTGTTTGCCCGGGGAGGTTTACATGAACACATATGGAATCTCAGAGCCGATTGAGAATGCGTGGGTGGATCATTTTCATCCTCCTGTCAATCCCAACTACCACTCTTTTTTTTCTTGAGATTTCAGGTGTGCTACTTTGAAAGTCTAAATGATGAGCAAACAAAGCACATTTGAGAAAAGCACATCTTTGCTACTGCAGGGGGGGGCCTGTTCATTCTCCCAATCCATTTACTCATGCATTTCACTTATTTAGAGACGTCACTTCTATTTTCTTTCATGTTGGACACTGAAGGTAGTCTTTCTTTTGCTTAAGTGCAGTGCATTTTTTTATGTGCTTCTCCAATCTCCTCCTTGCATTCTGGCTATTCATTGAGGATGTAAAATAATCTTATTGCCCTTTCTTGAATTTGGATCATTGTGTGAGTTAATCTGTTACTCCAATGAGCTCTGTAGCTTTAGAAAGCACCTTTGAATATATTTACATATAGTATATTGCCATGATTGGTTGCCAGAACAATGTAGACCAGGTATGCAGGTGAACAGTCACTAGGCTGTTATCACTTTTTTTATATTTACCACGAAGTGGATCAAACGTTCCCACCCAAATGAATTGGCTGAATGAAATTACTTTTATTTTTATTCCCTTTTCATCAGTTCACCAATTTTGTCCTATCCAGTTGTATCTGTGGCCAGCCTTGTCTCAGTAATTCCCAAAAGATTTGGGGGAGTTGAGGATTGCTGCAAGCATAACTAATAAGCATCCGCATCAAGCCATTTTTCCCCAACCAGGGATTCACCTGGGTCAAGGTGCTCGGAGGCCTACCAACCCATATAACAGCCTCAGTTAGCTTAGCAAGCACCCAAGCCCCTTGTTTCTCTAGATTCAGAACATCCCTGTTGACTATGCCTGCCCGTTTCCTGGGCGACGCTGACCAATTTGCATCACTAGCCACTTGTCGACACAGTTGAGGCTCGGCTAGAGTGTGGGTGTCTGCTTGGTGCTACTAAAGAGCGGCTTTTTTCCCAACAAATCGATAATATGGAATGCAAAATGCACCGGTCCCCTGCTGAGTTTACAAATGCTTCAGTAACTAATTAGCAGTACAGCAGACTCATGCAGTATTCAGTATGTTTCAGATCACTGGGTCTTAGGTCTGTGTAGTTCTGAGCAGCACACAAATCTAGTCACAACCTGGTGCACTTGGAGGACTGCGAGTGCCAGTGTCGCCGCGGCGCTGTGCCACTGTTGCCATGGCCCCGTGCCAGTGTTGCTGTGGCACTCTGGCAGAGTTGCCGTGGCACTGTGGCATTCTCCTCCCAAACAGGTCAATTTGAATTGGTAAAGAACTGAAGTAATGTATCAACCGGCTGTCTTGGATTGCACCCCCCCATGCACATCAGATTGTTTGGAGACGATCTCAGAGTCGTCTTCTTTCTCCTTTGTAATTAGAGCTGGTCAGGCAAAATGGCACGGATTTGTACACAAAGGACACAGATGGTACAGTTCCTCCCGTTCTCGAAGAGAGCCCACTCTCCCATTTAGTTACTGCAGTAAAAAACCTGAACACAGAACACAGAAACACACATGCTCTGCTTTTACAGACATGCATAGTATTATGAATGACAAGAGCAGGAAAATCCATCTGTTCTGCATCCGGCAAGGAGAATGTTGTCATTGTTGTTAAGGTAAGACAGGATCCAAGGGTTTCTCCGAGGCCGGGACTGGAAAAGAGGCCGGGGCTGGGAGAGAGGCCGGGCTGGGAGAGACGCCGGGCTGGGAGAGAGGCCGGAGCTGGGAGAGATGCCGGGGCTAGGAGAGAGGCCGGGCTGGGAGAGAGGCCGTGGCTGGGAAAGAGGCCAAGGCTGGGAGAGAGGCCGGGGCTAGGAGAGAGGTCGGGCTGGGAGAGAGGCCGGGGCTGGGAAAGAGGCCAGGGCTGGGACAGAGGCCGGGCTGGGAGAGAGGCCGGGGCTGGGAAAGAGGCCAGGGCTGGGACAGAGGCCGGGCTGGGAGAGAGGCGAGGGCTGGGAGAGAGGCCAGGGCTGGGAGAGAGGCCGGGCTGGGAGAGAGGCCAGGCTGGCTCCCACAAAGCCACCGCTACTAATGCCCCATTTGTGACCCACTGTGTACGTGTTAGTATGCATAACCGTCCACACAGGCAGAATAATTGGTCCCAAAGAAATAAGGTTCGGATCGAGACATTAATAAAACATACACCACCACATACCGTTAAACACAGCTGGAATCTTAGAGTTGTCCCCATGAAAAGGGTTTTTCCACTGCGATTATTACCTTAAAGAGATGTGGATGTATAGGATTAATCAGCAATCTCGAGTAATTAGTATATAGCAGCAACTAGGAAAGCAGTCCGTAGCATTTGACTTGAAATGTTTTCCACCTCTCTTGGCGATTAGATTTCAATTTGTAACACTGAAACACTTATTTCTATCATGGGGATAGTTATTTGAGATACGGAGTGCAGCACTTAGGAGTCTTGGTCTGACAGACAGAAGATAATGGACACTCCCCTAGATGAGGTTGTTAAGCTGTTAAGGCCTTAAAAAAAGCTGCAATTCTGAACACCGTTGCTGTCTTGCACCCACACAATAAGTGTAACGAATCTTAGCTCACAAAAAAATAAAGTCACCAAGTTTTTGTGGCGCAACAGAACATGTTCTTGGAGGTGGGGTTTATGATTTAAACCCTTCACTGAAAAGCGCAGTCTTGCAAAGTCAGTGTAATTGTGTTTTACTATATTGACGTTGCATTGGCGCTGTATATGGACAAATACCAGATGTAATATCATATGATGACCCGGGTATATAGAGAACGAAATATGAACATTCCAATAAAGTTGTGATTGAAACCAGTCCCCCTCTGGGCTGTGTTTTCAAATGCCAATGCTTTTTTGTGATGTTGCTCACTGCTTCAGCCTACAGCTATTCTTTTCTTCATTTTCCTTTGTCATTATTTTATTCTTTTGGGTCTTTTCAAAAGCCAGTTTCTGGCTTCTCAGCCAGGCTCTCTTTTTCCTCTGCTTGGTCTGAGTGTTGCCCACCTCAGTAGGAGATGCTCGCCAAATCCACTGCCTCTCTAGCTTTTGTTATTCTGGTGCTTCTCCTGTTGAACAGGCACATGTTTTTTTTTTACTTGTGTCTGTATCGCACATCTGCCACAAGGATGTGAGATGATGTGTCGAGGTTCATTTCTCAGCTGCCAAAATTCCTGAGACAGGGTAAAAGATGAGTTTCAGTCATGTACAAAATCCAACCCAGAATCGTTTATTAAAACCTAGGTATGTGACCTTCAAAAAAATGTTTGTTGTTCCATTTTGTCTGCTGTGCAATGTTCATATGGTAATATGAGTTTTTAAAAGGTAACCATTCCTATCTGCAATAAGAAACAGCCGTTACATTTGTAAATGAACTCATATTTGCTTCATGGTAAGTGTCACAAATTGAGCCTGGAAGCAGATGAAGGACCTACCATCCTTACAAAATCTGATTAAACACACCGCTGAATTACATTTCACATCACGCCCAGCATCTTCTGCTTTGGGGTGATATTCCAAATAGCTGTTATAAGTGAGAAGTCTCAATCTTAAAATCCACTTTTCCTCTTAGAAGTCCATTACGGAAGTCATTGGCTTCCTTCCTGGCAGAGGACTGGGACAATGGGCTGATTGAACAAAAGGACTAAGGTCTCTACTCTCATACGAGATCCTTTCTGACATATTATTAATGCACAGGGAAAAGCACTTTATACAGCAATGAGTGAAAAGGTGTAAAGGTTGCTGTTATAAGGAAGACGCATCTAATAATGTTCCCTCTCTCTATTTTTCACCTTAGTGCATAACATGACAGATGATGCCCTACATTTTCATGTAAATGACGTTTGTTGCAGAAGCACAGGTTGTTTGGCTGATGTGCAGGGGTGATGATCAATGATGGTGATGGAAATGTGTGCCTCTAAAACTTTTCTGTCTGTTTCCACACTCCATCTAACGGAACAGATACTACATCTAAAGATACTTATACTGCATCTAAAGATACTCATACTGCATCTAAAGGTACCTACACTGCATCTATACTCATACTGCATCTAAAGATACTCATACTGCATCTAAAGATACTCATACTGCATCTAAAGATACTCATACTGCATCTTAAGATGCTCATAATGCATCTAAAGATACTCATACTGCATCTAGATACTCATACTGCATCTAGATACTCATACTGCATCTAGATACTCATACTGCATCTAAAGATACTCATACTGTATCTAAAGATACTCATACTGCATCTAGATACTCATACTGCATCTAAAGATACTCATACTGCATTTAGATACTCATACTGCATCTAAAGATACTCATACTGCATCTAAACATACTCATACTGTATCTAAAGATACTCATACTGCATCTAGATACTCATACTGTATCTAAAGATACTCATACTACATCTTAAAGAGAATCATAGTGCTGATTTAAGCAACAAGACTGGAGAACACTTCAAATGTGGCAAGGGATAGAACCAGCCACGACAACAGCTGTAATGGGGTAACCAGGGCATATCTGACAATGGGACTTTGAACTTTGAGAATACATTTGGGGTACTCTCTAAGGTTTGCTTGTTAGAGCTTAAAAAACTTTTCTTCCACGTTGCCTTGCTACACTAGAATGATTGTGTAATCCCATTCGGTTTGGATACAGGCTCTGCTGTAAGCGCAAGACTGGTTTGGGAGCGGTCCAAGGTCTTAATTTCTCAAGCCTTTGACTTCCTCTGGTGATGCGTAGATGTATTTTTTATACCTTTCATTTTACCAGGCAAGTCAATTAGGACCACATTCTTATTTACAATCACTGCCTGGTTAGGAGCTGACTGTGGACCTGACTTCTCCGACCTCTGACCTCTGGTGATGCCACAGAGAATGACAGGGGCCTCTAGAGACCGTAAAGCTTTTTCAGCATTAGCAGCTTAGAGGGCTTTCACCATTTCAATGTTGTCAGCGGGATGGGATTTACGATGTTTAAGGCACTCAAACCAAGGAATGTTAATTGATATAATTGACTAAAACAACTTACCATCTTACTATCTATAATCCAAAGATGTATTAGGTTAAATTATTTTACATTTTGTTAAATTGACTGCAATACAGGTATGCAGAAAGTTGTTACACAGAGAAGTATTTTGAAAGGTGTTTTTTATTGATTTAGTTAACTAATTTGTTTCCCTATCACTGTGCAGGTGCAGTACCGCAACCTGTCCAGTAGATGGCGAGGTGTAGGCCTTTTCAAACCACTGAAAAACTGGCAATGATTCTTCCAAATGAATCATTCATCCGTTATAACACATTTTAATAGTGCTATAAGAACAAAATGTAGGCAATTAATAATGTATTAAAGTCCTGGTCCTGACCTCTTATACATCTGCTTGGGAGCTATCAATTGTCCAGACCTCTTTAATGTCTGTTTCGGAGCTATCCATGGTCCTGAACTCTCTAACTTCTGCTTGGGGGCTGTCAATAGTCCTGATCTCTCTAACGTCAGCTTGGGAGCTGTCAATAGTCCTGACCTCTCTAACTTCTGCTTGGGGGCTGTCAATAGTCCTGACCTCTCTAACTTCTGCTTAGGGGTTGTCAATAGTCTGGACTTCTCTAACATTTGCCTGGGGGTTGTCAATAGTCCTGACCTCTCTAACATTTGCTTGGGGGTTGTCAATAGTCCTGACCTCACTAACTTCTGCTTGGGAGTGGTCAAAAATCCTGACCTCTCTAACTTCTGCTTGGGTGCTGTCAATAGTTCTGACCTCTCTAACTTCTGCTTGGGGGTTGTCAATAGTCCTGACCTCTCTAACTTCTGCTTGGGAGTTGTCAATAATCCTGACCTCTCTAACTTCTGCTTGGGGGCTGTCCATAGTCCTGACCTCTCTAACTTCTGCTTGGGGGCTGTCAATAGTCCTGAACTCTCTAAGTTCTGCTTGGGGGTTGTCAGTAGTCCTGACCTCTCTAACATTTGCTTAGGGGGTTGTCAATAGTCTTGACCTCTCTATCGTCTGCTTGAGAGCTGACAAGGAAGTCCCATCCTGTTTACGACCTCACCGGCTATCCATTCTATAGCCCATCAATGTTCTGCCTATCAACTAATTTAGTTGATGAATAAAAGATTGTTTTAGTTTAGTTTCATAAATAAAAGATTCTTTAATGCAATTTTGCAGTTGCATTGACGATTGTTGGCCCCATAGATTAGTCATATTACTATCCCTTGTCTACTGTTATTTTAAACAAACATGACGTAACTAGTCTTCTTTCATTAATGACAATTACCATAAAAAAATTGTGAGGCGTCATTTCAACAGATTCTGCAGGAAGTCCAAGGTCCAGAAGATAGCAGCAGTCTCAGTGGATGCCGGTGATGACAGTTCACCTCTCCAGATGTATTCCCACACTCACGGTCATATCATAAATGCATCTCCAAATGATGTAACCAGCCCTATGGTTTCACAGGAATACAAATGCTTGTGGTTGCCAAATCTTTGTCTAATGGCAGGTTTCAACATGACTTCCAAAGTATAGGAATGAAGTGTCATGAGCTACGACATTAATGACCAGGAAAATTCACTGTGTCTGGAGCAAGCCTTGCTAAATGATTCAGTGCCTTTCATCTTCGAGCTTGTTTGTTTTGCAATGGCTCGTTTTAGACCAAGACTTTCCCTTGTTCAGAATGGATATTCCATATCCCATCAGCCGTAACAAATGAAAAACAGAACTGTGTCCTCACGTGGTTGTATTTTTGGGAATGTGGGAACTGAGTTTTGAAATACGTATGTGGCTTGTGTGAAATGAATTGAGAGAAGCATTCTACACAACGCAAGTGGCATGTAGAATGTAGGAAATCAGACTTGATCTTTGACTAGAAAGAAAAGCGTGTTACATGTCTCAGATGGTATCGCTGTGTCTGTATTTGTGGTCGCGGCAACTCATCCGCACTGCTTTAATAATGAATGCATAGTACTGAGGATGTGACGTTGGTGATGCTATATTTTTTTTTGTTTTTGTGGTAACTCTTATGTTTTATTCCTCGTTCAGAGGCACATGACGTGTGCAGTTATCTGCAGTGTGTCAGCGTCTGCAATGGATGGGTTTAAGTCGAGTCACAAAGTCATGGAAACTGGGACTCGAGTATGACAACAGGGCCACGCACTACGCCTGAGTGTGAAACACATTACACATTTATAACAAAGCTTGGTTAATTACAGAAGCTTATCAATCGTCTCCTATTGCATTATTCATCTCTGAAACCCAGAAGTAAAATCTCATGCAATTTAGTCTGCTGCCTCATTTGGTCTGTGTCCACGGGAGGCTGATGCATTATGAATGTAGGTGCATTCATTTTGATCCATGGTGCCCTGGAATAATGATTTGTAATGAGTGGTTATGGAAGTCTTGAACCAGGTTCTGCCACCGCTGTCGTTGAAGGCAACATCCCTAGTTCATTACTGACGTCACGCCGTTGCTTAGCGAGTACCTCCGCCGCCCTTGGCTACCCCACACTGGGCCAGTTGTTCCTGTGCTTTGCAACAACCCCCCCCCCCCCTTTCAGCAACACTCCAAA
>JACXGI010000207.1:106964-123358 GCA_016801175.1 Esox masquinongy | reverse complement strand
TAATCTGACATAGAGTTACACACCCCATTGAGCAGTGAGTCGGCATATTGTGTGCTCTCTCAATCAGATAACAAGTCGACTCATGAATTGTACATGAAGGCTCATATGCCAGGGCGGGCATTATTTACATTGAATTCACAAGATATGTGCCTCAAATAGGAGACGTGGCATTTCCCTGCTAATGCAATATACTGCATATCTACCACATTTTTGGGCAAATGCGCACAATTCATAATAGCTGATATTTCCAGAACCTTGTTTGATGTGTTGTGCCAACTACACTCTCTCATATCACCGCGTCATTGTAATGAATGGGTTCTCTGAAACACCAACATATCACTGGCCGCACTGACAATTCTGAGCCCAACGGCTCGGTGCCCAGCTTGACCTTTTTCTAACTCGAGATAAGTGCTCTTGACTCGCGCTTAAATGTCGATAATGTATGGACTTATTAAGTCCCTTTTTTAAGCTTAATTCCATTGAGATAAGACAACTTATCTGAAGTCTGAATAGGGCCTTCAATGGTGTTGGTCTGTAACTGCCTCTCCAGTACTCAGCACTAACTGAGAGTTTAGCTATAAACCCTAACAAGTCACTTCACTGGTAATCTGATTAAATGACTTTTTCTGTCTAATAACCGACGCAGCATCATCCGGGCTAGCGCTGCCGCTCTGTGGAAGAGAGCGGATGATTGATTCGGATAGGGCACATTCCACTTCCTCCCTCTGGGACTCCCATTGGTTGGATTTGTTTGTGCTGGCAGTCACAGCAGACAGAAACATTTTATAGGCCTGAATAATTCAACCACCCCCACGTCCTCTGACTGAACTTACAAGTAAACTGTAAATATTTGTCTGTTTTCACAGTGCATGTCCTTGAGACTGTACTTCTCAACTTTGAGTGTTCTTTTGTACATCAAAAACGAACAGCTTTTCGACGCTTCGTATCATCCCTTCCTGTCACAGGGATTTAAGAGGGAAAGTGACAGTCATCCGCCCTACATAAAAATTGGCCTTACAATCAATCCACCATGGGAGTTTTAATTGTAGTAACGTTTTCGCATTTTATCATTTTGCGAAGGGACAGATTGGATCTTGACCGGACACATCTGCCATAATGTTCACCGGTATCCAAAGCAGTCAGATGGTTCGGATCTCCTGATGGATTATTGACCAGCTGTCAGAGAGCCTTAAAACTTGCCTCTGTAAAATATGAATAGGAAGCAGGGGGGCCTTAAGGCACACCGTACTAATGACCTGCAACCTTGTAAGAGGAACGCGCCGCACCGTTTGACCATCGTCCACCAGTTTCGTGTGCATCCATTGGATGACTGCATGGATCTAGATTAGATTGTCAAATGGATAGCCTGGGTACCTGGCAGAGCGCTGGATAGCCTGGGTACCTGGCAGAGCGCTGGATAGCCTGGGTATCTGTCCCACTGCTGGGCGGTCGTTGTGTTGGGCTCATATACAGGACTAAGAGTGCCAAGCAGCAGTATGAAGGCATAGACAGATGAACACCAAGGCAATGTTAAAAAAAAAAATATCAATCAGTGTTTTAGGAAGCTCCTTTATTGCTTCTCTCCTGTAAAATAAATTCATAGAAAGCCATGTAGTTGGTTGAAATTAAAATAGCCCGGTTTACTATGAAAACGATGTAATGTCTGCCATTACGTTATTTTAATGTGATTGATATAACCGGGTAGACTCTGTTGAGTGTTGGAGGACATTCTAAATTAGGACTGAATCAGTCAATCCGTCAGTCACTCTAACAATCCAACTCTGCTAAGTCCCTCACAGTAATGGTGTGAATTAAGCACAAGGCCTCAGGGTTTTTAATAAATCATAAACATCAGAATCAGAAATACCAGCTCCGTCAGATATTCACTAGACTGAATTGGGACTAGAAGTCTCTTTTTACATAACACTGCTTTTAACAGAAAGACACAGCTTTAGAAGACCCCAACGTATTGCATGTGTCATGGCTAAATGCTGGTAATATTTTTATTGTGATCCCTGGCCTGTCAGATTGAATGCTCTGATAAGGATCATTTGGTAATCTAGGTCTGGATAGAAAAAAATGGATATTCTTCCTCAATTTAATTGAGTAGTTACCGCTTTTCATTAATTTAAAGTTCATTCAAATTCATCTTTGGGCTAAAAACACATACTGGTCAAAAATACATTAAACAGAAACGCACAAACCCACACCCCAACAGGAATCCAGGCTAGAAAAGGCCTGGATGTTACTTCTTTACAGTAAATGACAGTACTCCTAATTAATTTTCTAATTTTAATTTACTTGGCCTTTTCAAAGATTGAGGATAGGCGGATTACAGGCCTGACAGAGCCACTATCACAGTACTCGGAAGAACAAAGTGTCTTTGAACGAGCCTCAGACGACTTACATGAGTCCCTTCCTCGTGGCTCTCTGAAGGGGTGTCTGTGGTAAAGATTTAGCCTGATCACAGCAGCCTTTCAAGTTCAGAGCCACATTGCCACTTGTCCTGACAGAAGTAATGTGCTTTCAATGAGCAGAAAACTAGTGGCTTGTTTTCTCCATTGGTTTCAAAGCTCAGAGTACTCAATCCAAACAAAGTTCATTGTGGCTATATGTCTTCTGTAAATTGTAGATGTGTAGTGCTTGAATGATTCAACATTCATGTGTTACTCCTTATGGTTGACTTAGATGGGATTTCTACATTAAGTTTCAGGCTATCCTTATTTCGATGATTGAAGTAGGTCGTGAAACAACCGCTGTTGAAGGAACTGCTGTTCAATTACAGACAAAGCCATTTCTCTTTGAGAGAGTATAAGAAGAAAAACAAATTGTACCTTATTTTCCACAAATATGAACATTTTGGGGAATGAGTGTTATTTAAGTCTTAAAATTGACTTTGAAAAAAGGGCCCCGAGCCCTTGTTTGCAGCCCCCCTTTCAAATTTTACTTTGAGCTGCAGAATTCTGTTTTTTCCCCAAAAATGGGTCTTTTGACCAATCACACCACGTATTCACACATCAGATACTTTTCAGAGCTGATCTGAATGATAAAAAGACAAATTAGTGAAGAAAAGATCAGAACTGGGCTGTGTTCATTCAGCCTATTGCCTTCACGTTCAAATCCGGGACCTATAGCAAGTTCCACTGCTTTTTCTTTCCATCTCTGCCCTCTATCCCGGGACTTATTTAAACCCGGGCAACCCAGGTGAATGCAGTTCATTATCAGGTACAACAGAACAACCCTAGAGAAAGATTGGACCACCACTGCAATGTTGTCTCCCATGCCTAACCCACACCAGCTCAAATAGTTTTTCACTTAAAGTGCATCTATTTGTTCCTCAGGCAGTCTCTTTTACATAGGAATGTGACCAAAAGTTGCGATTTAATTGGTCCCCGGACATAGAAAATGCAAACTACTCGGCTGTCGCGTTGGCTTTCCCATAATTTCAGGGTGGAGCCATTGATATTTCCATGGGCGTCCTCCATTACCAAGTGAATTACAACAGAGATGAAATCTGCGGAGATGGCAGTTAGGCGTTCCTTTGCCCGGTAGTATTTGTCCCCAACATGGCTTCCTTCGTTTTTGTTTCATTAACAGTAACAGCTATCTGTGTCAGTAACAGTGTCAGTAACAGTAACAGCTATCTGACAGTTTTCTAAATAATATTTCTTCCAAACAACAGCAGAGCAATGGGAGAAAGTTAGACAAAAAAAACAGAAAAACTAAAATGTGACTGTATCTGATTACAATTAATGTTCTATGTTCTATTTTCATGACAAACCAAACCTACACTATTTATCACACTTAACGCGCAGTAGTTTTTGGGTTGGGGGCAAGCTGAAATGGCCTTGACCTCCACGGGTCAATGCAGTACACAACAAAAAGACGAACCATGTGTGAGTTAGAGATCCGTGCTTGAGAGTTGTTGTTGAAAGAAAAAAAACATTCTGACACCTGAGGAAACATTAGAACAATCGACTGTAGTCCTTGGCCAGGTACTTCTTTCGTGATTCCTAAATGCATTCTTAGGAAATGCGGTTTGCCTTTGCATGCTAGACTACAAGGATCTAATTTATGACCGCAGTTACATTAATACTATTCAGCCTTGAATGTGAATTTTGTACACGAAAGGGTTGCCTAGCAGAACGCTGCACAATAAAAAGCTCGTGGTTCACACGCTGGCGCTTAACAGGTAAAACACATGGGTAATTCAATATATATGGAGCGTGTTATGCCTCACATTCAGATTTCCTCCTGAGCCACTTTTGTTTCTCTTTTCAATTATTGAAGATGTAATGTCTTTGGCATTCATACTTAACAAATGACTAGAATCTGAGCGCACTTCATTTCAGCTACGGCTTTCATGTGGCTGGCCAGGGCTCACAAGAGGAGGCTGCGCTTCAGAAGCGCGCGCGACAGCTGCGTACGGAGGCAGCTTCCGCTTTCATTGCTATCACAATCAAATCCAGTAAGAGAACCACACTGGAAGAAAATAAATGCTTACCACAAAACTGACAGGGTTGCCACGCGGAATGAATTTTCACTGTGTCTGGATTAGCCTCGCTGTCAGCGGCGGACAGGTAGTCTGTAAATGAGGGCAGTGTTTGACAGGCGGGAGCGAGGAGTAAAGCAGTTACACATAGCCTAACCCCCTCTGTTTTTCTCTGTCTCTCACCCCCCCCCCACACACACACTTTTCACCCTGGCTGTCCACTCTCTCACGGGCCGTTGTCCGGTGAGCATGTTCCCCTGGACTTTGATTAGTCACTAGTGTCTTTACAAACAACGCGCCCACCAGGCGTGCCCAGGGCTCGGCGAAGCCATGTATGACACCAAATGTCACCATTAGTATTCTAGGGATTTTCACGGTGCTGTCCCTTTTCTCCCCTGTCCTCTGCCGGGTTTCGTCGCCAGTGGTGACACGCCTCATGTTTTACAGGGGACCTTTGTCATTGGTTTATGGAAAGTAGCCAAAGCCGTCCCTCTCCTGAGGACAGCCTTGTGTCTGTGATCAAGCTTGGTGTGTTGAAGGGCTCCTGTAATTAGGAAGCGAGGTGGGTTTATTTTGCTAATAATGGACCAACAAACCAGAGACACTATCATCACAAACTGCAATAAGACACTCATATCTGGGGGAAATAAGAATATTAGTTGTGTGCACGTATTTCCTGGTTTACGTTTAGCTGTGCATCAGAGAGACTGAAAGGCATGTTGCTGGACTAGCAAGTATTTGTCGGTAAGGGGGACAGTAGATAGTCTATGTGTGTACGTGAGTCCGTACAGAGAAACACACATTAACGTGTAATTATTCATCGAATTCAACAGGTCATTGTGTCAGGTGTTATGCAGGCAATGCTGTTTTCAGAACGTTTTTTTCCAAGAATAAAAGGTGGCAGAAATGCATGCTGTGTGTGGGTGTCAGTGAAGCCATAAAGCGTTGCTGGAAATGGCAATGAAATTGCACACTCGTAGAACAACACAGGCTTGCTGACCGACTCCCCGTGCAGCAGCAGTCCGTATCCTTATCAATAATCAATGCTCCCTAACTTGTGTCCGCTTGTATCTGGTTACCTGCTGAACCGCTAGGTGGCAGTGACGAACAGGAGAGGCAAACGCACACTAGTCGTGAGTGCGAATGGACAGCGTTTGGCGCTCGGGCACTTGAGTTGTATTAGTGCGCTGCAGTGTTAGGACATAGCTCATACGCTATACGCCCTCTCAGCATCAATTCTACCGAAAGACTACTCCACGAGCTCAAGAAATTATTTCGAGAGAACTGCACCACAAGAACGTTGACATTCAGGAGCTGTTTTGGAGCTGACGAGGACATCATGAATTGCTTCTGGATACACACAATTTTGATCCCGGGGTTCTTTTTCTTCTTTGGATTTCAAGGTACGGGCTGCAGTCTGGTTAATATAAAGGTTACTATGTTGCTTCATTGCACTATTTTATTTGGAGTTATATGAGAATTGCTGCAGCTCTTATATTGCAGATAAGATCGTATACCATTTCCCCCAACGAATTACTATTCATCGCCGGTATTTTAGAAGTTTAACCTCGCCTATGTATTGCCTTCTAAACACACATAATATACGTACCCACACAGAAGTAGTCCACCTTGGCACACGCAGAAGGGGATAGTTTAAAAAAAAAGTACTTGTAGATGGCATGAATACTATTCAAAGTGAGTGGGTTTGGCGTATGTGACCCTCTGTAGCGAGAGTTCATGAGGAAATTGGTCAAGCCACGTTATTACATTATTTCTGAAGTGACCTGTCCGCAATGCCCCTGCTGAGTTTTGCATCCTGTTGCACTATTTTTCGGTTCTGACTGTTGTTTATAGAACTGCAGTAAAAGTTGGATTTATATTAAATATTCTGATGTTTGCTCTTAAATTACTTAACGAAGCGTGTCAGGTTGAAAAAAATCGAATATTAGGAATCAGCTGACCATAGAAAACCATCCACACACCCGTTTATTGATCATGTACGGTTCTGTTCGGGAAAAGAATACTTGACATTAAATTCAATGGCTGATTCTCCGTGGACTTGCCGCTTAGGGAACGTCTTAAAATTGCAAAACAACACATTGACATTATTTACTGAACTTGAATAGCACGCTTTCAGAACCACAGAAAAAAAACATATCAATATATGATAGCAACATGTAAAATTCTAGATGTGTTATTTGTGAATAAAGGCAATCTGACCAAATGAGGTGGACCAATAGAGTCCAAGTCTTGAATGCTGCATCCTCTGAAAATGGAGAGGCTCAGGTCATCTTTGCAAAGGGGGCTGGTCAGAGGATGATGGGCACTGATGATTATGGTCTTGTAGAGGGCAAGCATATAGCCACAGGACTGCTGCTCTTCCACTCTATCACCTGGCAGGGAGATCCGTCCACACCTCTGGGAAGCTCACACAAAGTTCAGAACAGTAGATGGTCTCAACCACTGGCTTACATCACATGTAAATGAAAAATATAGTTGGCTTCTGAACTACATGACATACAGTTGGTTCCTTTTACCAGGGCCTAAGGTGCATGTTTATGTTGGCTATTGGGTGAGGTCAGGGTACTGGGATTTTTTCTGGGTTGGGCATATTCGATTTGGTGGGGTGGTTGGTGCCACCCCACCGACTCTAGACCCCTACCATTGTATCAGTCATAATGATGAATGTTTGAAAATGCATTAAACATTTTATTTGGTAATTTTGTTATATTTCACCTGTATCCTTAAATGCCTTCAAAAAATGTGTGTGTGTGTGTGTGTGTGTGTGTGTATGTATATATAAAACATTTTTTGTTTGTTTGTTTTGGTTGACATTAAGTGGGGGCGTTTTCCATTCCATTCCAGTTGTGCTGGGTTGTACCCAAAGACTCACTACAAAACCAGATGACCGAGTACAAATTAACCTGTGGGATTTGGTGAGTTATAGTTGCAAGGAAGCTAGCTAAGTTTAGCTAAATTAGTAATATTCAATTTTCTAGCTAAGTTAGTCATATTCCAATTTTGTTTATGTAACTTCCCAAAGATCTGCCATAGTTTGGCGATAGCTATACAAGAGAGGAATCTAGAAGGCTGAGTCATGACCCATTGTGTAGAATAGATGAAGGGCGGGGGTGGAATGACACAAGTAGGAGTAGACATTTTTCTTATTATCTTTTATTAAAAAAGTTGGTTAATTTCTACCTGCCAGGACACATCGGCCTGATGGTTGAAAATTTTGATGCTCCTTTTGCTTAAAAAAGTGTCAGATTTTGTTCTCCCTGTGTGTAGCAGTGGGGAGACCGAGAGGTTGCAGCAGAGAGGTTGGAGTGGAGAGGTTAGAGGGGGGTGGAGTGACAGTTGCACACATAAGCAACATTCCAGAGATGACACACGCACGCACACAGGAAATCAACATTTACTGAGACAGCATTCAAAAATAGCTGAATTTGTTACTGAAATGTTTTAAGTGTATCTGGTCTGAAACCACCATTAGAAGATGAAAATCCCTAATTGGCAACACTGAATCGGACAGCCTTGAGCGATTCCCTTAACAAGAGTCATTACTTTTATTAGAAATGGGATGTAACCCTATAGCATTATAAACATTAACCCCTCCCCCCAAACATTTTTTCACTAATATTTTTCCTTGTGAGTTGAGAGAGTCATTTACAGCGATGACCTGGGAGCAATTAGTGTTAATTGCCTTGATTAAGGATTAAATAGCATATCAACTATTGAGACAACAATAAAAAAAAAGATTTATTCTTATGAAAGTCATATGGAGTTCAATTTCCAAATGTATTTCAGACATTAACAGACATTGTATTGAATTTGCTGCCAATTGCTGTAGATAGGACAGGCTAGTTCCGTGAACCAATCAGAGTTGTCTGTATTTGTTTAAGTAATGTGGGGTGCAAGTAAATATTTTAGTTAAACTTTAGTAATTTACTTTTAGTAATGTTTTGCTTTTATTTTTAATAATTGATGTATATTTGAGGGAAGACCTCTCTGAACAATATTTAAAACCTGGACATCATATGGTTGAACAGATGGACATTTTATATTAACATGCAGCAGTACAGTAGGTGTTGGCGTTTTAAGATTGTCCCTTAACTCTCAGAATTGATGGAGGAGAGCAAGGTTTTGGGATCCAAAATGTAAATACAAAACACAGAATTGGAACAAACATGTAGCTTGGATGATAATTCCAGCTATTTAACAATATGTAATTTCCAACCATCAGGAATGTTACATTGAAAAGGTTTTGAGGAGCAAAGTTAGAATCTTTATAGTATGAAGCTAATTTTACAGTGGCAAAAATAAAAACTGATGACACTGAAGTTGTGAGGAGGTGCACTGTCAAGAGAAGTTGCATTGTCTGGAAGTGACCTGAATGTATACAGTAACCAGCGTCGGTCCTAACCTTTTGGTTGCCCTAGTGGAGATCTGGTTGGGGGGCCCCTAACCTATAACGTCTTTAAAAACAGATCATTGCTCCAACCTACCTTTGTCATCACATTTTTTAAAACAGGCACATCATTAAACAAGAAGATGTCTGGTTTCAAAAGTGCACTTTCTTACTGAGTTTCCACAGCTTGCATCTAAATGTGATCCTGAACACGTGAATGGACAGCATATTTAACAGACACCTACTGTGGATGCTATTACAATATCAGCAATTTGGGTGAACATATAGCTCATCGATTAACCACCAAAGGCATCCCAGTGTTCTGTTTTTGAGAAAGATGCACAGATGAATGTTTCCATCTCTCGAGTTACCTTTAAGTTTTCCTGAAATTGCCTTAAAATTTTCTGCAATTCTACACACTTTGCCATTGGGCGGAAGGAATTCATTTGCTTTTTTACGACTCCCTGGGGCCATAGGTCATATGGAGCTCTAGGCGGTCGCTGATGCAGTGAGCCAACCCTGACAGTTACCTGAGTATTAATACATAAAGTGATCTAATATTAGTCTGTTACTCTAAAATGTGTGTTGAGCTACACAGCATTATGGCTACAGCACAACACTGGGAAATAGTGGCAAGGCAGTGGATAGAGAGTAGGGTTTGAATGAACAAAGCTGAACCTAGTTTATTCGAACATTAGGACAGTATTGGGAATAAATTAAACCTTGGAATCAGGCCAGACTTTCCCTGCTTTCACAGTCAGATCCTGGGTGCTATAATGTCTCAGTGGAGGGATGTAACAACTGTGTGACAGTGTTTTAACATTAGGCACTGTCTGTGGCTTTTGGGTCTCTACACCAGAGGGAAATGTTTCAAGTGGTCAAATTCTCGACAGTTAATTTGAATGCCCCTCTGTCCATAGTTCCTTATGCCCAGGCACATCTCGGAATCAAGACCTCACTACAGCATCCCACTACTAAGCCCAAGAACAGCATCCCACTACTAAGCCCAAGAACAGCATCCCACTACTAAGCCCAAGAACAGCATCCCACTACTAAGCCCAAGAACAGCATCCCACTACTAAGCCCAAGAACAGCATCCCACCACTAAGCCCAAGAACAGCATCCCACCACTAAGCCCAAGAACAGCATCCCACTACTAAGCCCAAGAACAGCATCCCACTACTAAGCCCAAGAACAGCATCCCACTACTAAGCCCAAGAACAGCATCCCACTACTAAGCCTAAGTACAGCAGACCACGTCAAGGTTTGGCGTCAACAGGGAGACGTGAACCCGCTGCTCTGTGGCTCTCAGTCTTACTCCTTCCCTACATCGTTGCCCAGAGGTTCGGAGTTGTAGCGGGAGAACTTAACCGTGACCCAAAGACCCCTATGCGCAGGCTAACTCTAATTTTGTAAAAATGATTTCAGAGGTGACATGACTAATGATATAATTTCGTAAATTGTCTGATTGTGAAAGTAGTTGTGTGCGCGGTAATGGTGTTCTGTCAAACCCAGCGTAGCAGTCAATAAACAACCCAGCGGGTTTAATTAGGAAATGGCTTCAAATGAAACCAGGCAACCTCCAGGTCAACAACATTAGTAGCTTCCAGCTCTAACCCGTGAAGTGAAATGTGTAATATATTCTCTCTGAAATGCAATGCATGATTCAGCCTTTATCATGACAGCAGAATTAATGTTATAGGCAGCCGCCGGGGGCTTTGGTGTGAGGTCATCATCATACACGCGTGGTCTGTTTACACGGGAACCGCTCCGTTCTTTTAACTTTGATCATCCACAGAATCCCCTGGGCAGTAAGCAGTCTGGCCGCGTCTCATGCCTGGGGGGTGACGTCACAGGTCGATGGCATGGACCGGGTGTCCGGCCATGCAGGCCCACCTCTCCTCTCCGTCCAACTTTAAGTGACACCGCTGATTGTATTAACATAATGCTGGTTTCTTGAATGAGTCAGATAAGACTGTGGAGACGCTGCTTGTCCGAGCACAGAGCCGACAACACCGTTCACTGGGGATGGAGGCGCCAACTCACGGTGAAGTCAGGTTTTGCGCAGTACGGCAGCTTCACATACCACACGTGTAAATGCCGCCTTTGCTCCCCATTAAGACATTCGAACACACCAGGGAGGGTTAAGGAGGAGAACCGTATTGGGATGTTATACCTTGGTATTTTGACAGGCACGCTCATTGGTGCACTTGCAACGGCTGCCTGGTATTGTGAGGCAAATGGTTTATATGGTCATTTATAAACCGGGTGGTTCGAATCCTGAATGCCGATTGGCTGATAGCCGTGGTACGTGAGACAGCATATCACGGGTACGACGTCACAACTCTTTTCACTGCTCTGATTGTGACAGCAACTCGTTTATTAGCACAGTAAGGCATCTCGGGAGTTTGTGGTATATTGCCAGTATACGACATCTGAGCGATGCGTCGTGCCTAAGAACAGCTCTTAGCTGTGCTGTTTTGGCTATATACCACACCCCCTCTTGTGCCTTATTTTGGTTTACCTATAGTGATTGGAAAATAAAGTGTTGTGTATTGTTTTTGATAATTGATCTTATGGAAATATTCCCTCTTTTTAATTAGGGAATCAGTTATATTTTGGTACCTTTCATGACAGCCAAAAAAAACTATTTTTCTCATGGCTCTCCTGTGTCTGCACAGCACGTTTCTGGATATAAAATCGCTGTAGTTTATTATTTTTCAAAACATCTTACGTAATAGAATGACAGTAAAGTGGTTATGCTATGTTTGTTCAGAGCACTTAGCTGAAATTCATTACGAATTTGTCTATCTTTTACTTTAATGGTAACATATGTGCTGCCACAATTCATTCCTTATCAGACCGAATGCGGAAAGTGGTCCTTAGAGAATAGTGGCGCAAAGAATTATAGGATATTACAATCCTTGTCTCAATCTTGTTAATGTTGAACCTAGCTTAGATACTATAGGTACACTCGCAGTAACTGCCAATCCACCTATTATATTACTGACGTGAACGAGGATCCTGTTTTAATCTATCTATTGCTGTGGAACACACAACCCAATAGTGTATTGCTCCCTTAAAATACTGTAAGTTGAAAAACATATTACAGTTGCAAAAATAACCTATTGACCTCAGATTTTCTTTAATTCTATTTGAGTTCACCCTCTTATGATTGGGAATCTTGAGGCACAGATGCTGTTTATCCTTTTTGAGGGAAAATGACTTATCAGTTATCCAGAGATGGCATAACACAAATGGAATTCAATAGCCATGGATAGGATTGAATTGGTTTGTACTTCTTTTTCCGATAATATAAATAATTGCCTTTCATGTAGTGATCAATGCACATTCAGACCCTTCCGTTCCAAATTTAAATTGTGCTATTCCATCAGAAACAAAAGAAGGCTCTTAAAATAAAGTCAATGGATGCTTTTTGGAATGGCCTAAGGGATTGGCCTAAAATCAGGCTTGGATGAAGAACTAAGCAACATTACCCAATAAATACCCATGAAATAGATCTCCTGAATGGCAGCCGCACAGGGGATACGCTCACATTCAGAAATGAATCAGAAACATTGAGTTAAACAGTCAGAATAATTAATGAAACCAGAGGATTTCTACTGATGCACTCCGCCAAGCTTTTCACTGGAGTCCACGTTGAACTGTCTTTGTGGACTAGTGACCCCCCCCATTTTAGAGTCCACAGACTCTCCCTATTGAAACGGCTCAGACTCAGTTGACTCCAGTGTGTTTTGTTGGGTCTTAGTGTATTCTAGCCATGTCCCTGCGGTTGGTTGTAGGCGGGATGCAGTGGGGGCCTCTCTGAGATGAGCTAGGGAAGGATGTACACACCGCTGTGTGGCCACAGGCATGGGGGAAAGCGGAGAGGGAAGCTGAGACCCTGAGTTAGGTCTGGAAGAAAACACTGTAGAGCGGAACCGCGGCACACCTTCATTCTCCCCCTGCTCGCGCCACCTCGCTTTCAGCCTCGTTAATGTCTGCAACGCTCGACTTCTCTGAGACCCATCATAGAAAAAATGCAATTAGCTTGCCGATCCCTGTACAAGTCTTCTGGTGACTGGGATCATCCTCCGGTACTTTGGGGTGAAACACGGATCACCAACCCTAAACATCGTCCCGGTCGGCAGGGGCTCCTCTCCCCTTCATTCCAGTCAACACAACAGGGCCTTGATGTGCTCTGCAGGGTCGGTTTTGGTTTTCCTAGAGTGCCAGTATGCATCCCTTGAACAGCTTATGTTGAACTCTCTTCAACATCTCTGGTGGTTACAGGAGAGGTTTCTGTGCGCTCTAGAGCGATTTGGAAGTTAAAAATGTCAAATCCCAAGACAGATAATTCACATGCGTTGAAAGTACAAAGAAATGGTGACTTCTACATTCAGTACTCCACAGTTTCTAATCGACATCAATACAAAATTATGTTAATTGGGGCAAACTTGATTAGATTTCTGGATCATCTAAACCAATAACAGGCTTTCAGGAAGATTAGATCTATCTATGAGGCACTCTGGTTCCAGTCAGAATCCAGAACTGCTATAATGACCATGGAGTTTGGAAGCCACGTACAGACCAAGGAAAATTGACAATCATCACTCCTGCTAGGAAAGAATGGAGTAGCTGCTTGAATGCATGAAGTGAAAAAAAAAAATCCCCCATGCAAAGCATGAATCAAGTCAATTTATCTTAATGCACAATGTTGGAGCTCAGTAGATAATGGACTACTTATGTTTGTAGAAAGTCTTCCAATTACTGCAGGAAGTTGTATTGAGGATAATCTAATAATTATTCCCCTGGCTTCCCAGTCCCTGATAATGTGTTCTCATTGCTTCTTAATCTCGTCCAAGTCCAATTTAAGAGGAATTTCTTCCATTCATTGCCGACCCAGTATCTACCTCATAATGCAAGGCTACTGTAAACATGTCGCCCCCCATAAATGACAAACCAATGCTCTGGGCAAATCATACCTCTTGTATTGATTGCATTGTTTAGCACAATTTATTACCCTCAGCATGTTTACCAAATTTCATCATTTTAGTTAAACTGGTCATGAGATATACAAGAGCCTCTTTAAATGGTGGATATTCGTCATGTCGGACCATAATGTAAAGGAAAGGGAGCTGTGTATTGAATTGAGTGACTAGAGATCAAGGGGGCAACGGGCATGCTGTTGCAAAGCTTGCATTTTAAATTTTTATACTTTATAGCGCCACCATCTGGCTAACCAGTGCATTTCTGCATTGAAATCTTAATGGCAAGACGCATATTTTACCAACATTTCGTCAAAATCGAGGCAGTAGTGTCTCGGTCATTGTATTTTATGAACCCGTCAATGTTCCCGGTCACGTCCTGAACAAGCACGTATGACGGCATCATGTACCCAGACACAGTTCATGTAGTCGTCTTGTAGTCGACATGTTTGCTCTTAAATACCTAGGGACACTGACTGGGCATTTAGCCCTACTTATGCCCACACGCACATTCCCAGACAGCCTGTCAACCAGTGTTTCTACTGCAATTAATATTAACATGACACTTTTCTACAGAGCAACATATTAATATATAACATCACTATAACATATCTGACGTTGCTGTACTGTACATGTCGTTGATTCACCATATGCATTCCTCACAAGCATGGTTATATAATGTACTTATCTTTTCACTCACCGTACTCTGTCCTTACAAGCGTATTTATATTCTCAACATGTCATCCCATATCTCTTCCCAGTTTATATTCTCTTCTTTTGTTTTTTTCTAATTTTGACTGTTGCTGCGTTATCAGTTTCTTTCTTCAAATTATTTATTCACGCTGTATTGGAATGAAGAAGGAACTAAGAAAAAGGAATTACGAACACAAGCATTTCTCTACAACTGCTATTCCATGTGTGTCTGTGTGTGTGTGTGTGTGTTTGTGTGTGTGTGTGTGTGTGTGTGAATGAGACAAAAAGACTTGACATTAGTTGACTTAGACCATACTGCTCAGCTACTCCTCTGCATTTTTCATTAACCCAATGCTAAGTGCTGTTGTTTTCCAGCTGTGGGCTGTCTAGCTGGGTGACGATATTGCCTGTGTACGATGCAAACCGGCACTTAATTGCAAGTAAGAACTTGTTCTTAGCCGGTCACAGTAGTGACCATCGCTCTTAGGCATATTCTCAGGAGAAGTTACAGTTGTACTTACGTAATGCTATCCATTATTGAGGCATCTATTGTAATTCAAATGAGTTGCATGTGTTTCACCATGCAGAACTCCACATAACCACCCACATGTATTCAACCCCCCTTGGACATTTCCCACTTGGAATCAAAATCGATTTAGTTAGGGATTTTTGCCACTTGCAGTACGCACGTTGTCTCCGAGCTCAGCCATGGAAGACTGTAACTCCTTCAGAGTTGCCATGGTCCTCTTGGTGTCATACCTCACTGTTGTAGCTAATGGGATAATACAGTTACTGTAATTTAAATTTTATCATAGCAATTGATTCTGTTTTTTGTATATTGAAGTTGAGTTTAGATATAGATAAAACTTGATCAAGATTGGATCACAGACTTATATCATTATCCATTAGCCGTACAGTATGTATGGTCACTTACAAAACAATTGAGCCAAAAAGGCTGTATCAAATAAACATGTAAAAACCTATATGGTCATTTTCCAACATGTATTCTACTTCATTACTGATTCAAGGAAATCCACCAAAACTGTGCATTTCTAAAATAATTATTTTTTCTACCCAACAGTCAAAATGATCTTCCTTGTTTTTAAGTACATTTGCACCCTGTCCTTGCATTTACCAAGGCGCTGAGCCTTTTGCGTTATATGTTTTTATGAAATTGGAGGACACATTCGAAGGGCCATCAGACCATTCCTCCATACAGAGTCTTTGCTTTTGAGATCCTTCGGTCTGCACTTGTGGTGCCTTCTGCAATTCAAACCACAGGTTTTTCAATGGGATTCCACCCCGGAGGCCAAGATGGCCATTGCAAATTAACAATTTCTTTGTGGATTTTGATCTGTGCTTGGGGGTTGTTGACTTGCAGTAAGAGGCAACTAGGGCCAAAAATTCCTGGTTCTGGGTAAAGTTCGTAATGCCATTGGCCTTAACAAGGGCCCCTGGACGAAGGAGCAGTATTTTCATATCATCCAACAAATGTTTGATCTTTGCTGAACAGCATCGACTCCTGGATTGGAACCAGTGCTTAAGTCAGATAACATGAAAACAAATCTTACCTCGAACATTCCTTTTTCCTCATCTTCATCAAGGTTGGCAGTAAATGTGGAGGTTTGAATCTATGGTTTTGATTTAAAATGTAATATTTTATGGAGACCCTGCTGTAACTGGGCTAGGGTGGGTAATTGGGTCAGGGTGTGCTGTAACAGGGCTGGGGTGGGTATTTGGGTCAGGGTGTGCTGTAACAGGGCTGGGGTGGGTATTTGGGTCAGGGTGTGCTGTAACAGGGCTGGGGTGGGTA
>JACXGI010000207.1:75500-106864 GCA_016801175.1 Esox masquinongy | reverse complement strand
CTTTACAGCGTCCAGAGTATATCAAACCACTCTTTCAATGAAGGACGACACGGCTTGTTTTCCGGACCACATACTCCATTTTGTCTCATAGTGTTTGACAAACACTTCCTTGGCTCAATGTCTTGTTTCAAGCCTTCTGGTTTCATCTTGGCGGTACTGGCAGACACATCTCTACTCTTCCCGGAAGACACTGATCTATTTTTCTGGGGACAAGCAGTGATCATTCAAACTGGAATTGATTCTGGCACTCTAAAGTGATCCTATCCACATGTGGCTGGCAAATGTCAGCTAATAATTATTATTATTAATCTCTCCTGGTTATTAATGATACAAAATGTCTCAGGGCATTTTAGGGTGTGGTGAACCTTCAGGGAAGCAATTTGTCTCATGTTCTATCTAATATCCAACGCCATCGTTCTACAGAATCCAGACTCTTAACTGTTTTCCCAAAGCCCTGTAATTAAGATTGGTGTCATGAGTGGATATGTTTCAGGCTGCGATTTTCCCTGTTATAGACTAAGCAACAACTACAGACACGCGTACAGACAGTGCTGTCTTAGTGTGGTCTGTTTGCAATATTTACACTCTGCACTTTAGAGAGTTGTTATGAACCTGAGGCTTTTAGTTTTAGTTTCCAGTATTTTCCCCAGCTACAAGCATGTTGTAGTTTGACATGCGTGCAACAGGGAATGTTGACTATTTTCCTGGTTTATCAAGGTGCCAATAAATCTATCCTCTGGAGAGCAACTATTTAATTAGAACAAATTACACTTTGTAATTTTAATTAGTATCTTTTTCACTTTGAGTTCAGTCGTACAAAAAAATTGTTGTAAGCGCTGTTTTCCTCGAAAACTTAATCTTGTTACCAGTCCCGTAATGAATCAGCAAATCCCAATGCACTAATGGAATTAGATGACTGTAGCGTTGAGAAAAGTGGGGCACACGCTGCCTTTTGTAAAGGTACCTCGGCTGTGGTAAGATGGCCCACACAACGGAATGCAACATATTAAAAAGTATCGCCGATAAAAGACATCATGTGACCACTGAACGGCAGTGCCTGTAGGCACCTGGTAAGGGAATGGAGACTGGGATTAGAACCAATGTATCTGTCGGATTCCTTGTTTACTAAACATTGGTCATTTTGGGGTAATTTGTCTTTGCTGGGCTATTGTAATTGTGTTTGAGATTCCCTATTATTTCCCAGTTTTGTCCTACCTGGGTATTAAAGATGTACAGTTGCACAGAAGGAATATTAAACATGTTTGCCCAAATTCGGTATGTCCACAGCTCCTGTAATGATAATTCACTATACTAAAAAGTCTTTCTTTCTCAGGCAATTGTTTGACCCAGTATCAATTAAGGTAACGCTGTTATTTGACGTCACTATGAATCTTGCTGTGATCCTTTTGTAAGCCTGGCTAATTGGCTGAACATAAAACAAATTGTCTATGTATAGCAGTAAATTGAATAGCTGGTTTAGAAGGTTTTAGAAGAAATATCCTTAAGGCATTACTGAAGATACCTTCATGAAGTCCTATGAAAAGGGTAGTTATCCAGAGTGGCACAGTATGGGGCAAAAGCCGACAACCTGACAGTAAATCTGAGCAGGATCTAGAACCTACAAGCTTTGTCGCTGCATAACAAACCGCGGTGGTGGGTTTTGTAGAGTGCGGTTGTTAGAATGCTGAAGGATGGGAATTCTTTGCCTTGGTGTACATACTGGGTCTCTATGTTGCCCTCTGAATCAGTATGCTGACACCACAATCCTGTTTAGAACTGCTCTGGCTGGCTGGTTGGTGTTATTACATTACTAAATCTAATGTTGTTAATTTTTCCATTAAGACAGACACTAATCACATATTTGAGGTTTATGATATTTCCCCGGCATGGCTGCTTTGGGCCTCCTCCATTCCTACAGGGAGCTAGCAGCCGAGGAACGCAGCAGGAATCCTTAATTGGCATGTGAGGGAATTCTGGGTGATCTTGGATGACATCGTGCCCAGCATTCCTCCTGCCTAAGAAAGGAAGAGAAAGCCTTTGAAAAGGCATTACATGCAAAGAAAAAAAGGGAAAAGTAACCCATTTTTTTCTTTCTCACCCAGTTGTAATAGTCTAAATGAGGCTTCCACCCCCGTGTAGTGCCAGCTGTGATGGAGCACATTCGATGACCCTTTCTTCCTGTATTTTTGACATTGCTTTGCTGTGAGCGATGTGCATCTACTAAGAAAGGAAAACCCTTGGTTGCTTGAATAGTCTAAGCTACTATTCGTAAAACATTCTAACGCCGAGGGGTTGGTGTTTTGTTATTACAGACACTGAACCCGGCACTTACGATGACAGTATGAAACAAGTATTTCAAATACTATTCAAATAAAATAATATATCAAATACTCTTATTTCACAATACCGAAATGTTATTTAAACCGACTGGCTGTTCTTTTGTGAGTTTATACCAGACAAATAAAGAACGCAACAAAACAAACTGTGGATTCTTTGTCTGAAAATGTTATGAGCCAATGAGCCCTTGCCTAATTCTCTACTTTCCTCAATTCCTTAAACACATTGAAGAACAGAATCCCTCCATTAGACTTCTACCTTCCTCCAACAAACTTTTAGAAAAATTTAGGAAGCTTAGATAGAGGCAGCGATGATTTGGCCTTTTATCAAGTTTCTGTTTGTTGTGTTCAACTACACAGCCAACAGCAATTACTTTTTCTGTATCTCAGTGTTTTTTGTGTGAAATGTTACCACTCTCAATTTTAGAGCTTTAGATGCAAGGAGTGTACAGAGACAAGGAAAGGAAGCCAATTCTGATTTTTGAGCCCCAGGAATAACCAGCCAGTGATTGATGATTCAGAACTTGTTAACCAAATGCCCATATTAGCATGTCGGGCCGTATGCGTTTTGGGGATGGATCCAATCACATTACAGTACTTCTGTCTGTCACTCTTGATCTCAGGTGCAGTCGCCAAATAAAATGATATGGATGAATAACGGGGTCCTTCCTACAGGATTGGACTCTTAAACCTGTTATGCTGCAATGGAAATGGTTCAAATGACGCCATATTGGAAAACACTTTTCCTATGCATAGAAGCACATCTTGGATCTCTCCACTTATCTATTTGAAAAACTCTAAATAATTTTTTTGACATGTCTCTAAAAGTTATTGAGATACTTGAAACAGTATTTATAGTTCCTTCTCCACTCACAAAAAACACAAATATATTAACATTGGTAGATCTTTAACTTTTTGTAAAATGCTAAAAACAAATTAAGTTTGTTGTATATTAATAAGCAGTTACTTCCTCAAATTCTAGCACTTTGTTCCGACAGCTCTGGTGCCTGCCATGCTAACTGAGGATGTCGGTTGAGTGAACGGGGCCTTACACGTTGACCCACAGGACTTCCTGGTTGGATGAGCAGTGTGGAAAAAGCAGAAATGCGCATGCCTAGGGGGAAGGATTGCTGCTTTGGGAATTGTTGCGATAAGACAGGACCATTGATACATTTGGATAATTGGGAAAGGGAGTAAAAGAAAGGAGGCTGTCGAGTAGTGGTGGACATCCACCGGACTGCTAATGACTTTACATCTCCTCAACCACTTATTGGTTCCGGGTCACAGAGGGCAGAGGATTTCAAGTGGACTTTTACCCAAATGAGAATATCCCATTGTTTCTCATCCAGTGTACTTGGCTTGTCCCATGAGCGTCTATGTTTCAGTCAGGGATCAAAGACAAGTGTTGTCCATTGGGGTCATACTTTTGGGCACCAGCCGAGAATTTCTATGTATACATTTTCTATGTTGTCTGTTTGAAATACCAAAGGATTTTTCTGCCATTGTTAAAGGGGTTCAATTCTTACCACAGCATTGTCTAAATACCCTCAGGTGATTTTGTTTTTGTGCTTATACAGTACGTCCAGGTATATATAAAAGAGAATCTATCACATAATAACATAAATACTACTACCTTTTGCATATCTAACCCTGTCCTTTGGCTGACGTAGGTTTTTTAGGTGACCAAACATATTTTGCTCTTATTATTTTCATCATATTTAAATGCAATTTGAGACTTTGCAGACACCCCTCAAGAAATAATTAATTTTGTCCCCACAAGCGAGCGTGATTTTTGTCTTGAATTATTCACTGACTTGTTTATGGTAAACTCTCAGTAGCATCCTCCCTATGTGACACTGACAAACCCTGGGCTTTGAAATGTTAATCAGCATGAGAGTCGGGGACTAATGATAGTCCATCATGTTCTTTAATCAAAATTTTGTCACTTTTAACAGGCAAATTAGCATCATGTTTTTCGGGAAGCATTCATTTGCCTATAGAGATTTGAAATGTTAAATTATTAGATGATGAATGGCTGCGAGCACCGATTACTGTCACCAGTCAATCTGCTTTAACATGAGAATGCTGTATTTTCAATCATGTTGATCCATAGTTCAAACACATTGCAGTACTGGATACTGTTTGCCAGAGGATCTTGTTTCTCCGTCTTACCTTCTTACTTCACTGTCTATTCATTTACTGATCTGTGTTTTGTGTGGTCATAAAGATCTTATGTTTACATTGTTATAATGGCCTGTCTGACCTTCTTCTAAGATTCTAACATCTAAGTCTCATTAGGTTTAGACCAGATCCCTGTCTATTTAGGTTTAGACCTGATCTCTGTCCCTTTAGGTTTAGACCTGATCTCTGTCCCTTTAGGTTTAGACCTGGTCTATGTCCCTTTAGGTTTAGACCTGGTCTATGTCCCTTTAGGATTAGACCTAGTCTCTGTCCCATTAGAGTTTAGCCTGATCTCTGTCACATTAGAGTTTAGCCTGATCTCTGTCACATTAGATTTCAACCTGGTGTTTGTCCCATTAGGGATAGACCAGATCTCTGTCTCTTTAGGTTTAGACCTGATCTCTGTCTCTAGGTTTAGACCTAGTCTCTGTCGCGTTAGATTTTGGACCTTGTTGCTGTCCTATTAGTTTCAGATCTGATCTCTGTTACTTTAGGTTTAGACCTGGTCTCTGTCACATTAGATTTCGAATTTGTCTTTGTCCCATTAGTTTCAGACCTGATCTCTGTCTATTTGGTATAGACCTGATCTCTGTCTCTTTAGATTTAGACCTGGTCTCTGTGGCATTAGGTTTAGACCTGATCTCTGTCCCATTAGGTTTAGACCTTGGCTCTGTCCCTTTAGGTTTAGACCATGTTTCTCTGTCATTTGTGGCTAATTGTAGATTTGCATTGAGTGTATTGGTGCTCCTTCACTGTGGCATCCCAGTTCACCCAGGATCCAATGGAAGTCTTGGAGCGTACATTGGCTATCAACGGCAGGTGTGCCCTGCTGTGCGTCCACTGCATTGACAAGAGCCACACTGGCGTTATGCATAAACCCAGGAACGATGACATTCCTGGCGGGTAAAGTGACCGACCACACTCCGGGAGGAGAGATGGTGGGGAGTGAGTGGGAGGACTTTGCCAGCCCCCGATTACACACACAAACACAACCAAGCACACAAACAAGCACACACACACTGCCCCGCGAGACCCCCAGAAACAGAAGGCATCTCAATCTGCTGGATGGCACGAGTGTTTACTTTAACTGCGCAAATGTCCTTGGCTCGCTCTGGCGCTCTGGGTCCCCCCGTAGCGCTGGCATTCTATTGTGTGAAAGCGAGGCGGTGGAGAACAGAATCCCTTTCACCAGGAGACACACAGCACAACACTTTGGCAAAGCAGCACACTCTGTCCTTGAACTCCTGCGGTAACTCTGGCTAGGGAGGCGGGGCGGATAGATTGACATTTGTTTACGTTTGTGTACACTGATTGCCAGAGTGGAAGAAATGTATATTTTTAACCAACAATTTCTCTTTTCCAAATGTACAGTTATGGCCATGCCTCATTGCAGCAACTGTCAAATGGTTCGGTAAAGGCGAAAATCTAGACTTGTCCTACCGAGGCACGCCTCGCCAAGCCCCTCTGCTTCTTATCACTCTAGTCACTCAACCATCAGGTAATTGCCAAAACATGCGTGCTTGGAGGAGATCGCGTTCTCCTGCCAAAAGCTGCCATTGAGTTTGCAGGCACCAGACCCACCAGAAGGATTAGCTGGCACAAGGCCATGTCTGGCATCCTTCCATGAGACCCCCGGCACTGTCTGTACACCACAAAGCCGCGACCAGGGTTACGGTACAGCTGTACTGCGAGGCAGTGATTTAGACTGCCGCCCCATTCAGGGGGCCCCCTTCCAACAGATGTAAGTTAAAATTAACATAATGTGCGCTCCTTAAGTAGTTAGCAGATGTGTTGAACAAATAACATAACATGTGTCTGCTCTGGGTGTGCAGCCTATTCACTGGAGCTAGGTGTGGAGGCATTTTCATTGCAACTGTCTTTATATAATGTAACGTGTCTTATTCAGAAATCGTGTTTGGCACCACAGACCACCGCCCCTTGCTCCACTCACTAGTTTAAAGAAAATTGTGTGTAGAGCAGCACATATTTTTCTTAATACGCTTATCCATGAGTCTAGTTAAGTGGGAACAGTATTGGTTTGCTGTTTTGGCGGCGTACCTAAACTTTGTACCGCAAACAAACCTTTGTGAAGTCTTGTTTGGCCAGTCTTATCCGTGCACACAATCCAAGATGCATGGACGAACTTTGGCAAATCATCAAGAGACAAAGCATCCACAAGGGTCTTGAGATGTCCCGGCTCATTTTCTCTATCGTCATAACAATAGGTCATCGTTAGGGATGCACCGAAACGAACATTCTTGTCCGTTAACGATAGTCGTTTTTCATATACCACAATCGTGGTATGGCGATACCAATACTGATCATTTCGGTTCCTGGATACCCTGGCCGAAATTAAATAAAAAATGTTGCTTCTGGTGATTCTTCTTATTTCAACAAATGTTAATTCAATCATATAAAAGTATTTTTTCTATATGTTTTAATAACAAAAGTCTCTATAATGTCTTATAATGAATGGAAAATTTATAAATGAAATGATAAATACACATTCCCTTTCTGCAATTGTACAATGCTTGGATGTAAAAGTAGTAAATTCGTAAATATCCATCACTCGCCAGCTGACTAGAATCTGACTGTCCTGAGGTCATTTGACTAGAATCTGACTGTCCTGAGGTCATTTGACTAGAATCTGACTGTCCTGAGGTCATTTGACTACAATCTGACTGTCCTGAGGTCATTTGACTAGAATCTGACTGTCCTGAGGTCATTTGACTACAATCTGACTGTCCTGAGGTCATTTGACTAGAATCTGACTGTCCTGAGGTCATTTGACTACAATCTGATTGTCCTGAGGTAATTAACTTTGTTGTTAGCAGTTGCAGTTTAAACTCACACTAAAATTGAAAAGCAACACTCGTGAGAACAAAGCAAAGGAAAAAACTGAAATGCTAGCTTCAAGTGATTTTGGGGTGGAAAGGAACTTGGGCTGGAAATAAATCTTTCAACGATCCACTTCGGTAGGCCACGGTACTGCACACTTTCTGGCTGCGCGCTCTCGCTCCCTCACCCCTACTGGAGATTGTGCACACTGTGATGTTGCTCACAAGGCTGGTCTGCATAGAGTGTGATGGATAGCCTGGCCTCGACCAGGAGGGTGTGCTCTGTGTTTCTCAAGTCTTTCATGCAAAAAGGAGCTCAATAACCTTAAGAACAACGTTGTAACTCGACAGACTCTCTATACACCGAGAAAATGCAATTCATGTGTCCATCAAAAAGTTAATGTGAGGATTGTTTTCCTTTTGCTCTGGGGGTTATGGTGTTGCCATGCTGGAGCTGGAATGCACAATCTGTCGGTCTGAAATATCAGGCAAACTTAAAGCAAACCGCCGGATTCTTACATTTTTGCCCAAAATCATCCGATACCGATTGCCAGCCAATATATAGGTTCAACCTTAGTCATCGTCCTTTAGTGTCTCTCGCTGAAGGCTATCCATTGTCTGTCCACAACCCACCAGAACAAACAGTTTTGTGACGATGATTTGTATGTTGGCTTCTTCAATGGCAGTGATAGTGTTGCTTTGTTTCTTCAGCTACATAATTACATTTAAAATCTTTTAGCTGGCCCACACTGGCCACGCCTGCTTCGTATCCACGTTGTGTTGCTTTGCTAATGATTTGCATTCTCAGTCCACCGACATTGTTGCATTGGCCAATAAAAATGGCAGGCTATTCATTGGTTTAATTGTTCTGTTGTTCAGCTGGTCAGTTACTATGCTGCTGATCTGGTGCAATGAAGTTGGAAAAGTTGCAGAGCACAGATGATTGGTGGTGCTCAGCAACTGGCTAGAGTATCTGGACTGGCTGAAGGCAGAGAATGAAATACGTTTTGGCCCGTCCAGTTGTGCTTGCATTGCAATAAACACTAATGCTCTGGATGCCGCTCTGAGTTATTGGGTAATTTGGAATTCAGTGTTGTTTATATCTTAACTCTTACTGTGTTATGAATGTCAGTCTAGTTATTATGTCACACTGTTTTTATGAGCCATTGTAACAACAAAACATTAGTGACTGGGTTTTTTTTCAATATCCAATGCAAAAGGATACAGGCTTTTATCTGTGCTTCAGTCATGTTTGAGGTAGACTCCCGGATCTGTCGACGCCGACGCGTTACAGAGAGGAGAGCTCTGGCAGAGGCACAGAGGGGATCTCTTCTCCCATGGAACTCCATTGCTGAGCCCCGGAGTCTTTTCCCTGCCACGCACTCCACATTAATTGGACTTTCAATTACGACAGACATCCACCTGGGGGCCTGGTGGTCCCTCTCCCAGCTCAGCAGGTGGGTGGGCCCTGGAGCAGGGGCCTCCGCTGGGATGGCTGCCGAGCCGTTAACCCCCTGGTGGATGTCTGGAAGGAGCAGCTGGTTACAGCGGGACAGCTAGCACTTGTGGTTTTTAATGGAGAGGGTGATAGAGAAGGGGCTCCCGTTCACTTCGCTGTCATCCATCGAGACCACACATGCGTGCGCACACACACACACACACACACACACACACACACACACACACACACACACACACAGTTCAGCTGTCAGGCCGTCTGTCAATAGAGAGGAGGTTGGGATCGATGGGAGCGAGGCGTTGGTGTGATGACAGATAATAGATGGTTGTGTTAACCTCCTGCAAGGCTGCGTGTCACGTCGTCACAGATGCAGGCTGTCAAAGTGCTTAATGATGCCGCGCCTCCCCCCGACACCGCGCCTCCCCCCGACCCCGTCGCCTCCCCCCGACGCCGTCGCCTCGCCACAGCCATTAATGTGCATATAATGTACCTGACAACAAACCGCCGTGCTCTGTTGACTCAGATCTGAGGGTTAACTGGCGTAAAACAGGTTTGAAACAAAAAAAACCACCATGACCACTTTCACTTCGAACAGGTTCCTTTTCTAATTATGGAGTTATTTATGTGCCAATAGTATGAAGCCAAAAGGTAAGACATTTTATAGACAGTCCCAAAATCTGTTGATATGCTACAGACTATCAGTAAAATTTCAGCTATCTACTAACCCTTACTCAAACCCTGACCCTAACCTATAACCAATCTTAGCGAGCATTTCCCAGTTATTACTGTAGTTCACTGGTTGTATGACTATCTGCAAAGCATCTCTGGATGGGAATCAGGACTGGATGGGAATCAGGACTGGAGGGAATCAGGACTCTGATTCCCATCCAGAGATGCTTTGTAGATAGTCAAAGTGTAACCAGCAAAGCAAATGTTTTTGTATCTAATATTTAAAATCATTGTACTTTCGGCTACAACACAGCTCATCATAGCATTCATTTTTTTAAAAAGCTTATTTTTGGATCTTTGCTCTTTACATATGAAATCCATTTTCAGTAACTTAAGAACTCTTGGTTAACAAACATTGGCTATGATAAACTGCACTGACACTGTATATTGGCACTGCTTGATCTTTTCTTGCAATGTTAAGAGTTTACGGGAAAGCTTGCTGGAAATAAAGACAGACATTTCAGGTGGCATTATGTTTCACTGGAGTCGTTTGCTGGGTGGCTATCTAGCACTTCCAATGTCACACATTCTTCATGTGGCTCCAAATATAGGGAGGATTAAATTCCAATGACACACACATACTTCTGGTCACTGGATGTATCTCTATTGATTTTGATTTAAAATGGCTTTAGGGAAAACAAATGTTTACGTTTCAGATTTGCAGGCACTTACTGTGACTCCGTTTAGAGACCTTCTTTCCATGCAAACATCGACCAACATATATCTAACTTGTTTTTGTTTTTTACCAATACATCACTTAAAAAAAAAAGTAAAGAGGTAGCTCAATCAGTGTCGCCATCTCAGAGCCATTTAACGTCCCATGAGATTGACTGGATGTGTTCTGCTTTGCTGTGTTGATGTTTTGTTTTCATCCTCTAAATGAGATGAACACAGCCGAAGATCAAAAGTGAGCATGTAGGCATGTGTGCAAATAAACATCAAGAAAATCAACAAACTAATTCAGGGAGAACAAAAAAGTTCCTTTAGATGAAAAACTAGTTATTGTTGCTCCTAAAAGTTCCCCATGATTATTACTGACCTTCAGCGCCAAGGTATAACAGCCAATCAGTCATCTAAGTGAAAATGACAATGAGTAAACAGTCAGAAATGTGATTTTGTTAATCGTCTGATTAGCACATGTCATTGTTCAGAATTTTTTGTGTGCCACTGAGACAAATACAACACTTTGGAGTTGATCTGAATGGGTGATATCAATAGGATTTACTAACAATTAAACTATAGCTTCGATAGCTTTTCAAAAGCCATCAGTGAATCCTTTCTTTGTCTTAAAACAATGCTGGGAGACACCCCCATCAAACCTTGCTCATAGAGAAGGGCAGAAGAGGGGAAGGCCTTCTCTGGCTTCCCTGGATTAAAAAGTGTCACTGCTTCATCTTAGAGTTAAATGAAAGTGCCTTCTATCTACAGGACATTGCTCTTTGTTTGAGATATGTTAAGATATTCCCCCTGGGTTATCATAGCTTCAGATGCACCCCGTCACAGGCAGGGAGAAGCAGACCAACGGCCTGATATTGCTGCTGTTTGCTCATTTTAACCGCGCTCTAACCTTGAGTAAAGCTGTATGAACCCCCCTGGATATTAAAACCCAAGGGGATGCTATCAATATGCCGTATACGAAGGCATACAAAGATATGCTTCTGGAAGAAAATGCAGCACTGAGCAGAGGTGAAGAACTCCAAACCACACACACATCCTGCATTGTAAATAACAGTGACAGATCAGCCCTGAATACTGCTGAACGGCGGTTTTCAGAGGAGAGCACTGTTGTCAATATGGCCTGAATAACGGCTGGTAATGATTACGATATCAGTATGATTTTCAGATATTAATGTGATATTTTTCTACTCCCCTGCTTGTTGGCCGACAGGAAATCACAGGTTCTTAGTAGCATTACGTCAAAGCAAGCGCACTGTCAACTTGAACGGTGGGTCCCTCCTGTTAAATGGTCGTCACCGGGAGTGTATCATCTTAATAATATGCCCGCAGTAGAACTAAGACGTTGGGGTGTATTTTGCCGGTGAAATGGTGTATAGGTAAATCAATACGACGGAGGAGCTGGTCAGAGACAGCTGCAGGTGGGAGTAGCGGCCCCTTTCCCATTAGCTGTCCCCCACTAGCTAGCTTAGCACACCGCACGGAAACATTTGATTGCATTTCAGGACATGTAAATTGCCTCTGTGGGAAAACAAAGGAAGTGCGGGGAGATCAGATCAGCCAATCAGCTGGCTGAAAGGGCCTGCCACACAATTGCAAACTGTTGGCATAATCTATTATGGCATAATCTATTACTGTCAATTAACTGGGATTGTGTGAAAGCAATATCAAGTGGGTGAGATATATTTAGACTGGTTGGGGTTGTGCATGACGTGGGAAACACGGTGATGAAACTGTGGTGTGTCCACATACACACAACACAATGATCTGGATGATCAGCAAAACCCTGTATGATGAAGACTGTTTTGTTCTTAGTACTTTTAGTTGTGTTGGTCTCCCCCTCCTTCCCTCTCTCTCTCTCTCTCTCTCTCTCTCGCTCTTCATTTCTCTCTACCTCCCTTTGTCTCTCCCTCTCTCTCCCTCCCTTTCTCTCTCCCTTCTTTTCTCTCTTCCTCCTTTTCTCTCGCTCCCTTTCTCTCCCCCTTTCTCTGTCCCTCCCTTTCTCTCTCCCTTTCCCTCTCACTCCTTTTCTCTGCCCCTCCTTTTCTCTCTCCCTGCCTTTGTCTCCCTTCCTTTCTCTTTCCCTCCCTTTGTTTCTCCCTCTCTCTCCCTGCTTTTCTCTCTCCCTCCCTTTATCTCTCTCCATCTCTCTCCCTTTCTCTTCCTCTCTTCTTTCAATCTCCATCTCTCCCTCCCTTACTCTCCCACTTTTCCTCTCAACCCACTCTTCCTCTCTCCTTTTCTCCATCTTATCTCTCCATCTCGTCCTTTATCTCTCCCACTGTCTTTCACATATTGTGTGTGTGTGTGTGTGATACGCGTGCGCATATCCATTGCAATATAATACGCATGACCATAAATCTTGAAATGGTGGCGGTCTATTCTAGGGCTGTCAGAGAACAGTTGCTATTGCTGTTTTTATTGTAACTGTCAAAACTATAAATTCAAAACTTTATACAATAAATGTCAATCTGATTAAAACAAATATGCATCCAAAAATCAGAACTTGAATACAAATGTAACTCCAGAAGTATGTTTTTGGAGCTGGGATTTTCCCTTAACCTGCTATTAGTTACCCCTGAATTTCTTAGAACACTACTATTATTACTTCTACTATATTACCACTGATATATTACTATATATCTATATATTTATTAAACCTTTATTTCAGCAAGGAACTGAGAACAAGGCTCTTTTACAGTTGGGCCTGGTTTATACATGTTTACACATACAGTTTACACACAACAGAAAAAAAAACACAGAGAACAGACAATTACTATAATCTTTTAACATATTGTCCATTGAAGAGCTTTGGCACTGGAGAACCCCCAAGAATAACCCAGGGTACCTGATCTATTCTTATTACTGTTTCCAGTAATTAAAGACCAAAGCAAGCATGCCCTCACACATTGACCCATGTGACTTCCTGGTTGGTAGAGCAGAGTACACAAAACAGAATGGCTTAGTGCACATCTCTATGAGGAAGGTTTGCCACCATTTTCAACTCTCCTGAATCCGTTGGGAGTATTAACCTGTTTAAAAGTCTTACATTACCTATGGAGAGCAAGAGCACGGAACCGATGGTGCTGTCGTACTTGGTTCATCGGTACTTGCCTTGAATCAAGCATAGAAGGCATTGTACTCGTCTGGAAGGCTTTTATTGTGAAGCAGCTCATGGCTGGGTTTCCTCAATGTTGCAGGACGAATACCGGGAACACTCAGTTTATCTTCACGAAGCCTGGCCTGTTGCTTAGCATACGCCTAGTCCGTCTACTTCTATATTGAGTGTATCACTGACCTTTTCCTTGTGGGCTGGAAGCAGGATAATGTAGTTATGGTCTGATTGGCTAAAGGGAGTTGGGGGAGGGCCTTCTATACATGCTGTGGAATGCAGTTGGTCCAGTGTTATGACAAAATACATAAATTGCTAAATTTGGACGGCGACTGCCCGATGTTTAGTCTTGTTCCAATTTTAAAGACAGTAGTATTTAAGGGATTACATATGTTTGAAACCTATAATAACAAGATGAGCGAGGGCTCCACCACAGTTAACATTAACTTTCCTTGCACGTCGAGTTGGGCAAATCTACACAGCGGCTTTGCTGTGGTAAAAAAGGAAACACGTTATTTCAGTTAGAATGATTGTTTAATGGATAAATAATAACAATTAAAATGACAATAAAACAACAAGATGATTCCAGGAGTGACATTGTTGAAACAGTGAAGAAAATATGTGCAGTGGGGAGAAGGTGTGTTAAAATATGAGTGAGTTGGATTTAAACACCTGCAGGACACTCCAGGCACGAGCAGTTTAGTTTATCCAAGACTTCAGTGTAGGACTTAACAAGGAACATGTATGGGCCCCTCTAAAAATAAATAGTTCCTGGATTGATAGCTTCTTCAAATTGAACAGTGGGGGGAATCAATAAGTACTTTAAGGAGCTCTTTAGAAGGGTTTTCTAAAAAAATATATATTTGGGATTTGGGGATTATTGTTTAGGTGGGCTATGAAAAAATTAACCCCAGAATCTTATTGTAAAGGTTTTTCAAGGAACCATTAAGTGGTATTCTTTAAAGGACCAGTGTAAAGTGTTCTTAAAAATACGTATTGACCTCCCCCATGTTTTCAAGTTGACAAAATGTTAAAGGATCCTCCAGGAAAATGTTATTTTCAGAGTGGATTTCTAGCCTGTCCTTGGGGCCCGGAGGTTTTTCATGGTCTGGCCACTTAGGAAAAAACCTATAAAATATATATAAAGATGTCAAACTAGTGGAGGGTTGTACTCTGGTACCTTTCCCAATGTGCGGCAGCCAACGTATTAAAGAATTCCGTTTTACTGAAGGTCTGTATAGACACGCTGGCATGAACACTGTTGATGCTGACTGATCTAATAATGAAGCCAGAAACGGTCTGTTTAGTCATTAGTCTTGATTAATGCACCGTACTTCTACCAGTTGGATAATGTAGGATGCTGAGGGATGAAAGTAGCTTTGTAGAATGTGGTCTGTGTGGGTGGGTGGGGTGGCCTGACGTGAGCTGTCGATTCTGGCTTGGGCCTGATACAGAAAACACCAATAAAGATGAGTTTAATTGTTTGTGCCTCAACCTTTTAAACTTAACTAAGCCTCCCTGTCATCTTCCCTGTGTAATGTGTTTGCTTTGCGGGCTTGCTCCCGCTCTTTCCTACCACTAAATTATGAAAGGATAAAGTCTTTCGAGTTAATTTATTGTTTATTCAGAGTCATTTCACACGGCAATATGAGGGCCTGATTGTTTTACTTTGATAAATTGCCTCTTGTCCTGGGTAAATGAAAAATTTGAGCAGCAAGCAATGCATGATCATAACAGTGTAGCTTGAACCACTTCTCAAAATGGTTCTTTCGGCGTTATTTTATGCCTGGCCTTACTCATGTTCCCAGGCAACAACGTTCCATCACACTTCTGACATCATCGTAGGAACAGTGCGAAACCCCTTGCAGGTGTGGAACCCAAGCCTCGAATCTCGGTCCACAGCTCATTGGCCAGTGCCTGAAAGTGATTGTCAAGTAACAAAATAAACACTTATAATGATAGAGGATAAATGCCTACTTGTCTCTCTGCTACCAACCTTAGTTAATTATAGAGAATGTGAAAATCACGTGTGTATGTGTGTGTGTGTGTGTTTGTGTCTGCGTGTGTACTACTGTAGACTTGTCATGTCCAGATGTCCTCACTACTACAGTAAACTATGGCACATCATGACCAATGAGGGCGTTTTGCCTGTCCTCACTTATATTAATTGCTTTTTCGGGGTTAATGTTGGGGTTAAGGGTTGGAAAGTATTCTTAATGGAAATCAGTTGTGATCTCTAAAAAAAGTCAGTATCAGTATAGAAAAACAAGCTTGTGTGTGTGTGTGTGTGCACAAGCTTACATGTTTCGGTGTGCACACATGGGAATGCCTTTCCTCTGGCTAGACTGTATTTCCGCTCCACTAAAGCTGGTCTTGATGGTCTCAGGCCTGATGGTGCCGCAGGGCAGGACTCCTGACATGACGGGCCTGATTGCCTTCTGCCCGTGGAACTGGCACCATTGATTCCCTCTCTCCGTCACCTAGTACATGGTTCTGCTGGAATCAATCGGCCACTGTGACATTGTTTGGTTAGGGCCCCAAAGTGTGGAGAAGTCCTGCGCCGTGACCAATGACTTCCCCGAGGACCAGAGTCACGCTGTTCCTGTGAGTCGGCTGACGCAAAAACACACAAACTCTCTTTCCTTTTGTTTCTCTGACTATGTATGACCTGTTATTACCTGCTGTCTTTGACTCTCTTATGACACTAGTGCGTCATTGCCTCTATTATGTCTCTGTGCTGTGTTACCCGGATGACATTATTTTAGTCGTCAGTTACACCAAAGGTCCCAACAAAATGTTTATTGCTTCCAATTTATGGACGTGTGGGGAGGTGTCACATTGGGTGTCTGAGGGGGAGTTATGGTTAACTGCCACACTCAGGGGCAGAATAGATTTCTTTCACTTTGTTGGCTTGATGTAGTAACCTTTCGCCTCCTGGCCCAGTGCTCCTGACCACTATGTCACCAGCTGCCCTCATGCTACTGCCACTGTGATTTGGATTGTAAAAACTACATTTCCCAAACCATTTGATGAACTGGACTGGGCCCAGATTCCCAATAACGTGGCACTTACGACGGTTTAGTGATGCACGTAGCCTTAAGATGGACTTTGGGAAAACGCACAATGGACTTTGTGAAACGTACGATGCTTTCGGGAAACACACTGATAAAATAACAAGGCACTTACGTGCATCTTACGATCATCTTAGTTCTTTGGGAAACCGGGCCCTGGTTACGGGTCGGCCGTAGTTATTGCTGAAACGTGCTGGAAATAAAATATTCCAGGCTCCTTTGCACCATTTGGGTCATCCCCATCAGACACAGCTGTTCTGCTTTGGTGGGAGGAATTCCACTTTGGTTGGTCCCCAAAAAGCTCATTGCCAGTCTGCTTTGGTTGAGTGTTAATCAGATGGACCTCGTGACGTCACACGATTAGCCAGATGTATCATCCCACCCCAGCAATGTGAAGGTTTGGAAATGTTTTGGTTCTTTAACCCCCTGAGACCTGAGCTTTGATAATGTATGCATTTTTAATTTATCTTAGCTATTTGGGGTTAGTAGGACCTGATAAGTATAATATCTAAGCATGGGGCAGACAACTGTCCTCTAATAAGGACAATAGGTATAAGTTAAGCAGAATAAAGTACATGGTGCAGGAAGCCTAAAACATGTCCTCATATGCGGACACAGGGTCTCAGGAGGTTAACCAAGAACCAAAACGTGTGTTTGTAACTACTTAAAGGGTGTTATAACGGTAAGGAAAAATTCGGTAAGGACTTATTCTGATTTCATGTTGAGAAAAACTCGGCAAGGAAATATGTGTAGATCTAGTTTTGGTATTGGGTCTTTAAAATAACCTATTAGTTGACACTTTAGGTTTGAGGTGCACAGTCAAAGGCCGCACGCAATTGATGCAGAAATATTGGTGACACCAAACACTTTCCTAATAACAAAAACAGTGTGTCACTGACCACACTAAGAGCTTCTCAAGTTCCAGTCACTCCACAGTGGAGTAAATGCTGTTATATTTTTTATTTGTGAAAAAATGTTGTTTGACTGTTTTTTTATTTGCTTGGAAATTAATTGCATTTACTAGAAATGAAAACAAAGTAATTTCATTATCATTTACTAGAAATAAAACAAAGTAATTTCATTATCATTTTCTAGAAATAAAAACAAGCCCTCCTGCCCATCTTTCATTGATTATTCAGCGCGTAAATGACTCTCATGCTCAGCTCAACAACAGACCTGTTCCAGATGGAATGGACTTCATTCTGAAATGTGTTCTTTGGCTCTGTGTCACAGGGTCCTTCCGTTGTCCTGGTGAATTTTACAACATACCATTGATTACGAGCTTACTGGTTTGTGTCTGAGGGTGCAACGCACGTGTTTGTTGTTGATTTTTGCTTTCAGGTTGAAGTGATTTAAATCCTTCCGATGCTGTATTTGCAGAGCAGATGCCCTTACCTACGGCAGCTTCAGTTTACATTTGACTACATTTTTAATTTACTTGGCTGGCTATTTACCAAAGCAATTAGGGTGAGTGCCTTGCTCCAGGGCACAACAGCAGGCTCCCAAATGGGCCTGCGATCAGCAGCATTCTGATCACACAGCCCATTCTCTCGATCGGTGCTTCACACTGCCGCTGGCAAAGCACACACACGCACACATCCTCACTCGAGTAAATCCACTGGAAAATGAAGGCTTCTCCAAGACAACTTGGAAACCAACGTGACGTTGCAGAACACCTTTGAGGTTGTTAAGTTCCGAACCGGCAACTTCTTTCTCAGCGGGGGCTGCACCTGCATTGTAAACTCAACCAGCCAACCGCAAAACCAACTTGTGTTTTACCACTGACAATTCAATGATCTGTGTCCTTGTTTCCTGGTTTGGCCAGTACTCAGTGAACCTTACAAAATTAAATTATATATTTAACTGGTGTTGCATTTCATCGAAGTTCAAGCATAATGTTGGTATATAACTGGCATTTTCCCGGTTCCAGATGGATGTTCATGAATTTTGCATAGCTCATGCTAATGATTTTGCTGGGGAATGTTTCTCACAGCTTACGCCATTTGAGTCAGTTAACAACACCTAGACAAGCAGAATATCCATTGGAGCAGACTGTCTACATTTACAGATATTTTTTTCATGGGGGGGGTGGGATTGGCTCATAAGTACTTCTCTTGTATTTTTAATTTGAGAATTTAATCCTTTGCAGTCCACTGAGAACATGAGGAAATATTTATTTTCCCAATTTCGAACAACTTTAATTGGCTCTGTGCCTTGGAACACTCCGGCCAAGTTGACTAATACTAAAGCAGAATGCGTTTCTCGGCCGCGTTTGACGTTTCCCGTTAAAGCCTTGTGCCACATCAGCAACAATCAAACATTTTTACAGAAAAAGATGTTAAAAACCCAAAGCGAGGCAGGTTGTCAACCAGGCTTCTTGACTACAGACTAAAACCCCAAACCTTGTGACAAGTCTCCTTTGTGAATAAGTTGATCCTCACATTTAGATTGCATGTGGTGCTCTAGAGACCGAGGATGTCACAGAAGATGCTCCCTCTGAATAACAAATGCCTTGTGACAGGCAGCTGTGTGTGTGTGTCTGTGTGTGTGTGTGTGTGTGCGTGTGTGTGCACCAACGACAGGGGGCCAGAATATCTGTTCCACGGCAGGTGGATGAGTCAGCACCAGTGACCGCTCTCCATGGTCCTAAAAGCTAACCTCTGACCCCACTGATTCCCCCCGGCATCATGGCAGAACACGTTCCTATGTCTGGACATGTTTTACAGGGGTTCTCTGAGAACGCCTGTATCACCTGTCTCTTCAGCCCTGCTGACAACGAACACGTAAATGTACCTAAGTCCAGTCCTGTCATCCTCGTGGACCTTGTGGTGTGGATATGTTCTTCAGTAGCACTTTGGCGATGTCTTGTCGCGTCACCTTTCCCTTCCTTAAAAAAATAAAAATAATAATAAAATATGCAAATATGCGAAACCTTGGTCAGTTGTCCTGTGTGGGCATGTTTCTCTGTGACCTGTCGTCTCAGTTGTGTTAACCTGGTCCTCTGTCAGTATCAATCAAGGTTCATAGGAATGATCGTGTTCTCCAAAAGAAGTCAGTTGGTTCACTCTGCTAATACACCGAGGTCATCTGGCTGGCCAGTGGCCTCATTCCTGACTGTGGTTACGTCGATCAACTGTAGCAGCTGTGTTAGTTCCCCTAATGTAGACTGTTTGCCGAATCCATACTAGGAACTCAGTCATTATTCCTTGTCCTCCTCAGACTCACTCAACCTAATATGAACTCTGCGCCATTTAGAATATCAGTAGTATAAAGCTGAGCATGTGCGACTAACAAGTCATTTTTGATTTCCCAACTCCCTTTGAGTGGTCGTTCTATGACTGTGACTAATGGAACACTATGCCTTGTGCCAATCACCTCTGAGATCTGTAGCTGATCCACCCCTTCCCTCAACTCGCAAAAAAAACTACTCCCGAGCAACAGAGGCATAACGCATTAGATGAGGTTCGCGGACCTACATTAAGTTTGTACGTTTTTCCATGCAGTGGCTGTGTGAGAGGTAAAATCCCTTTACAGCCACATCTGACACATTAAATGGCATTTTAATCAGTCAGTCACACCCATCCCCTCTGCTAATAGCTGATGCTACTGAGCTCTTCTGAACTACCTCGGCCGGTTCTGTGCGGTAACAGCCCCACCACCCCCCAGCTGGATGCTTTTTGAATGGAGGATTTTCTAAATGGGCTGCTGGATGTAGAATGATTCACAGGTGGCATGGGTTGCCTGAGGAACGAATGTGTCTGTGGCTGTCTGCATACGCCAAATGGAAGAAACCAAGGAACATGCTTAAGCAACATAATGACCTGGGTTACAGGAGTACCTTAGTGTCTGAAGCAAAAGTCTACCTTACAGTGTTGCTGGTTGACAAGGTCTGTTGCACTTGATTCTGTCTCCCACACAACTGCGTTGCCGGGTCCTGACGAGGGATAACGTTATGCTCGGATGAAATATCATAATGGTTTAGTCACTCTAGATAAGACCGACTGCTAAATGGCTAAAATGTAAAAAACAAAAAGAAGATTTCTGTACCATAGTGGCTGCTTCATTAATTAAACTAATGAGTTGAAATCGTTGGAAAAATCACTTGGAAAAGCATTTGTGAAGAGAGGCTCGTTGTTTTGCAAAATCGATGCATCAACGCAAAACAGATTGGTGTTTAATTTATAGCTACATAAGCGCAAACCTAAATGTACCAACTTGCAAAAATGAGCTTGCAAGCATTGACCTAAATGTACAAGCTTGCAAAATATTATCACAGATTTGTCCACAGGCTTCTCTCTGCAACCACGGCCCCTCAATATACAACCACCAATGTTTGATATGTAGGATCATATGTAGGATACATGTTATATATGGTTGTGCAAATGCTGCTGCCAGCCCTTCGAACGAATGATTCAGTTGAATAACTTGCTGAAAAGAAGACTTGTTACTCTCTGGTAAAAAGAGTTGTTCATAAAGAACAAATTGTTTGCGAACTGCACATCACCACAGTGTCTGCCGGCGTATGCCCTGCATTACATTACTGGTCGAGACTAAATTAATTACTCTTTTGTAATAGCAGCCATTTTGTCCACACCTATTTAAAGGTTTGTATCCCTCCTGGGACTGTACTCGTTAGGTTTATTTAAGTCTAGCAACACGTTGCAGAGTGAAGCGTCTTCCGCCGGACACAGCAGACATTCCCACGGGGCAGAGTACAGAGAGGGCTGTCTGGAAGAAGCCAAGAGGCAACATGGTTCTGTGAACCGATGCCAGCTTCAGAATGCACGGCCAACTCTGTGTTATCGCCCCATCTCCCTCGAAGGGACACCTACAGTGCCCACCGCTCCGCTACATTCCTAACACGGCCCGAGGGGAGCAAGAGTTGTTCTGCTGCATTTGCAAAACACATTTTCAACTTTAGACCTGACTCTGTTTGAATGCATCTTGTGTGGTTTTTCAAATTGTTAGTTACACTTGGCTTTTATTTATTTTTTGACAGGTGTGGGGGATTAGAGGGTGGGTGGGGAACATAAATGTTCAATTAGGTGTGCTTTGTTTTCTTTAATACAATGGGCGTCAGCCGCATAATTTTATGTTGTTGCACATAATCAGATCTCTGCTAATGTCTGCAATTTGCCAGCTGAATTGGTATCCATGTGCGCTTACTTGATTACACGCATTGACAGACATTAGCATATTGGCAGAACTTGTCGTCCGTAACGCGCACCGGGCATATGGTTCAGGTATTTCCCGAGTCAGAAGTCGTTTGCTTGGTCCTTACCTCATGCTCAATGTCCATAACGTTTCCAACATGTATTATGTAGATTTAAGTTTATTCCCATATGAGGCGCCCACGCTTCCTCTGCCTGTTAATACGTTAAAGCATTTGAGGCCTTAGGAAGCTGACCTTCAACAGATTGCAATGCATAATGCATGTCCGAACAACACCAAAGACATTTGAACAGATCCAGGTAAACAAAAACGGGAAAGGCAATGAGGGCCGGATTATTGAATTTCAGGCCTGATGGCAGATTTTGCCAAGGTGGCAAAAAAAAAGATGTTTTGTAATGCCATTCTAATATGTTTTCATGAGGCTATGATATTATTATTAAATTTTATGGAAATGTTAATGTACACATTCAACATTTTACACATTCTGCCAAAGAATGTGTTATTAGTTTCAGCTTCATGTGGCAGGATTTGAAACGCCTACAGCCTGCCGGTTTGACAGTACAGGCTCGGCTAGACACACAAATGTTTAGCCAGAGATATAATAGGCAGTAACTTTACTGACTGTCCAGTGACCTTTACAAAAATGACTCTAGGTGGAAGTGAGTAATATGTGTGATATGCAGCTCTTTGAAATCCATACCATCATTTGACGACCCCATCCAGACCAAATTATAAAGGGATATAATCATGCTGTTGACCTTTGGGGCTTAAAAAAATTTAACGTAATCCAATCAACAATAATGTATTTTGTGCATTAATCTCCATTTTTATATACACTACCTACAAGACGAGTACCAGCCGTGGTTGGGTACTTTGCCGAATAATTACTTGGGTTTTGGGACTATGGTGAACCAAATGTAGAAAAACATAAAACAAAAGTGGCGTTTATCCCTTATGAGTTCTTATTGTGACCCAAAACCGAAAGATGAACTATGATGCCTTCTAGTTCGTGATGCACAAATCGATGACCAGACGAATATGTTTCTGTGGAGATATGATCTCTGGATGAGTGCTGTTGTCCTGTACCAAGTTTGGTAACTCAAAAGCAACAGTCAGTGTAGTGTTTTCAGCATGCCAATAGTTTTTAACCAAGGAACAAATATTGTGCACTATTGTGTTTTGTTGATTCTATTCCATACAGAGACAGTTCTCTGATAATTATTGAATGCTGTGTTTTTAAACCTTAGTGTCTGAGGAAGATGTCTAAATGTATTTGTTGGTCTGACGATGTAAACTCCACGATGTGAACTTGACCCACTGAAGTAGAAGCTTATTCACAGACGTCCTGTACATTGCTTAATAACTTTTGCTTCTGATAACATTTAGTTGAATTACATGTTTCTGGTGTTTCAGAGCAACAGATTTGGAGATTAACTGACACTTTAGAACAATGGAGCCATGGAATTAAGTATTGGGACACCTTTTAAAAAAAATGTAGCTCTTTGTTCCAATGTTTAGATTTTTTAATAAAACAATTGCTATGAGGTTAATGTATAGATTCTCTAATTTTATTTGAGGATATTTGTCTGTAATATGATGTCTAACTTAAGCGCTTGGTATTTGCAAATAAAAGACATATTAATTTTAATCTGGAGATTGACCTGGCCACTTAACTTTCCACTTCATGGCCCTGAAAAACATTTGCTCTGCAAGTATGTTTGAGGTCGTGGTCTTGCTGGGTGATGAGTTTGGAGGCGTTTGCTTGCACTTTAGAAAACAAGATGTTTCTGTACAATTCAGAATTCATTCTGATGCCACTGTCAGCAGTGAAACGGTTGCAGACGTACACGCCTAAGCCGTGACACACCTTTTACCATTTTTCACACCCGACTTTAATAACTTTTTTTGTGGATGTCCCAGGGGCCTGTTCTTTCACGGTAGAATCTCAGGGGGGCAACTTAACACCCCTCAAACGGAAATGGCCACCGAATATCTCCCATCATGCATATGGGTTATAATATTCCGACTTTAATAACCTTTCCTATGGATGTCCTAAGGGGACTATATATAAAAGGTGTTGTAATTTTTCAATGATGAAACAAATATAAAACTTAAAATGAAAGCTGAGAATCTATAATTTAGCCCCACAGTAATTGCTTGATATCATATCCAGACTTTTGGAGTATTGAGCATTTTTTTTTCCATTCAATTTTTCGAGTGAATGCAGATATGTAATTTTTTGACATCCTAATAAAGGATAGACTTGGATACTAATTATCCCAAATGCTAATCAATAAAAGCTGCCTGTTCATTTCGCTGCAGTATTTTGCTTGTGTGCTGCTCAATATTTCATAGGGATTTGTCACAGGCGCTCTCATTTCGAGATTAAAGGTGCCGATATGGCGTCAGTTCTAAAACCTGGCCAGACTTGTCTTAAATACATGGCTCTGGTTATTGCTAGCTAGCTGGCTGATGTTTGAAAAAATGTTGGACACGGTAAAAAAAAAAGATGTTGTTTCACTCGGCTGCCAGTTCCCGGTCTTTCGAGAACATAATTTGAAGTGTTGCCTGAAGCGTGAGAGGAATGAAACATGAAGGAATACAGCGGAGCTGAGGAAGAGGTCTCCCTAGCGAGCAGAACGGACTACCAATCTGACCTTTGTTTGGGGAGCTTTCTGGTGCCCAGTGGTGCACAGGCGTCACCCAAGTTGGTGTCACACAGGAGAGAAAAGACGTCCAGAGATCCGTCTGTTTCACATGTTTGCCCTGTACAGGAACATAAGCAGACCACATCACTGTTTCATACGCTTGCCCTGTACAGGAACATAAGCAGACCTCATCACTGTTTCACACGCTTGCCCTGTACAGGAACATAAGCAGACCTCATCACTGTTTCACACGCTTGCCCTGTACAGGAACATAAGTAGACCTCATCACTGTTTCACACGCTTGCCCTGTACAGGAACATAAGCAGACCTCATCACTGTTTCACACGCTTGCCCTGTACAGGAACATAAGCAGACCTCATCACTGTTTCACACGCTTGCCCTGTACAGGAGCATAAGCAGACCTCATCACTGTTGTCACCTCCGACTACCTTGTTTTATTTGAGCCTACCTCATCTTCAGAGGAGACGCTGTTCGCACGCTCTTGAAGTGCTTTTAAATACTTCTATACGAGACTGTGGAAGTTTATTCATTATTATTATTATGGTTATATGGAGATTGGTCAGTTCCATTAAGACCTGCTAGACCATCAGATTGAATGTGCTTCATCACTGAAACCTATGTAAATTACAGCAAATGTTAGGAAAAGTACTCAAGTGACCTGTTAAAGGGCACACTTTACTACACTTCGAGTTCATTACCATTTTTTAATAAAACATTCACTTATCCATTTCTTCAGTAAGACCTTTCAGATCCAGTTAGGTTTCGCAGGTGTAACGCAACACTAAAATCCAGGGCAGATCAATGTGTGTCATTTTCCCAGGGTGTGCAACAGGACGCGGTTCTGGGAATGGCAGCGAGTCCCTGACTCGTAGTCATGTGTGCATTCATAAATACCCATAACTGATCAATGGACGTTTTGTGTGTTTTTCCGGCAGCCCTGACATTCATGGCAGCTAGGACTAATGACATGCATGGCAGGTACCGAATCACGACAGGACACAAAGCCATAAAAGGCGTTGGGGGTTTGGGGTGGCGGTGGGGTAATAATTACCGTGGTAGAGGCCAGCTCGAATAAAAGCCAGGGATTTCAACCTAAATGATGATTAGTCGTGGCTAAAGAATAATTTGCATCAGTATTTAGATGTGCTGCGGTTGGATGCCTGCGGCCCCGAGGAGCCCCAGAGGCCCATAATAACTCTGTCAGGAGGGATGATGAGGGGTTCCCGCGGTGCATTGTGGGCCATGGTCTACTCACATAGAGTTGTATAGAGAACTACCCAAAAAGCCTGTTTTTACAGTATGGCATCACCATTGATCACTTTTATCTTTTTTTTGTGCTTAGAGGGATTTCCGGTGGCAAGTGTCCGCAACCCGTGGCCTGCAGGCATAAAAAGGCTCACTAGTTCATTTTTTTTTCTGCCCCCTAAAATTTGTCAGATTTTCGTTTTTTTCATGCAATCTTATTTTTGGCTTAATTGTTTTCAGGTGTCAGTGGACACGTGATGTTGTATGTCATTTTTCTAGTTGCGTAGCTGTGATATGGGTTTAGGTTCACGTTATGACATTCAGGTCACTGAGAGTGATTAGTAAAAGCGTTTTACTTGTCAGCGAACATTCTCCCCATGACTCCATACCTGTTCAGACTACAGATTTCAGGTGGCAGTCGTTTCTTCGACAAGTCGCAGAGCTGTTAAACGTCAAAATATGCTTTTGCACACCTGAACTAATATATACGGTTGACATCTCCTCACAACTCATTGGTAGGCCCAAGCCTCAAGCACAGGCTTCTCCGGATGGTCACTGACCCTGAAGCTAATCTAATCTGGTAGTGATGACAACTATGACTACTTCCCGTAATTGATGACACTAATATACAGACACACACACACACACACACACACACACACACACACTCAAACACATTTACATCCACAGTTATTTTCTTCCTTGTCGGTGCTGTGTTTCTTCAGCGATTGTCTCTTTGGTGATTCACATCAGCAGCACCTGGCAGTGATTACTTTGACCTGTCAGGAACCAGGATCCTGTAGTGGAACGGGAGAAGTTGTCCGCTCCGTGATTTGGGTGACACACTGTCGCAGTTCCTTCTGAAGATGTAATCTCTTGGCCGCGGTCGTCCTCGTCCGAGGCGCTACGTCGTTCTCATGCCCAACAATACCTGACGACCACCTGGAGCGATAGAAGGCCCTTTGAATCTCCCTACGCCAATTAAACATACCAGCACACATCGGCACTGTCGCCGCTGGCCGTATCTCCTTCCACACACACGGGCAGATTTGTTATTTATCCCAGTCCTGTTCTCGTGGTCTGTGCGGCAAATGGCTTATGCAGTGAAATGAGAGGAGTTTGTGTGGTAAACCTGATTACTCGCCCATTGATTTCTATCTCATCCGTTTGTGATGGAAGCTGATGCAATTGTGCGAACTCCCTCCACTCCTCTTCATCTGCATTTATGGTTGGTATAAGTACCCTGGGGGGGACCATAACTGCCAGCGGTTAAGGCAGTGATAGATTTCAGATGTTGTGTTCTCTCTTTCTCTCGCTCTCTTTCTCTCTTCCTCGCTCACAGCTTCCTCTGCAGGGAATAAAGAAGAGGATGTGAGAAAGCGTCACATTTCAAATCATCCTAATTGCTCATAATGTCTGAGGGAGAACTGTGGCCTGGATGTTCTTTCACCTATCCAGGCACTGCACGCGGCTCTGCTTTAATAGAGCTGTTGTGACAACACACAGTCGGAATGGGTGTTCTCATGTGCTAGAGTGCTGTTAGTTACCTCAGAGGGAAAGGGGAATTCTGGGATATTTACCCTGCTGATTGTCTGATGTCCATGAGGCACGTAGAGAGGATTGGAGCTGATTTTCAACAGCTTGACACAAACTGTGAACTTGTCAGTGTAAAACTTCATACTAATTTGCCCTTATTATTATGTAACACTTACATTCATTGTAAAAACTTTGTAACTACATAGTAATTATGACGCTTTTAGCAAACTGGGATACACTTTAGGTTACGTTGCTTGTTCCTGGCTTGGTACATTATAGTAAATTAATTTTAAATGCACTAAGTAAAGGTATGGCCTTACTACAGTTGGTATTACCAGGACAGTGATACATTTTTGGATTTGGGGAACACAATTATTAAACATCAGTTTCATGGAGCAAGTCAACCTGAAATTCAACAGTACATTAGGAATGTGGAATAACAATCTGCAAAGTTTATTTAAACATCTGTTGTTCTAATTGTGTAATAACCTATTCCCGTATTGTTACATTTTTCTGTTTGGTATATTCAAAGGTGTGTGGTCTTTTTTCTTTAATTTACACCAGTCAAACATCAACAGTGCTTGACTTGAACAAATGTTTGAATGGAAAAACAATGAATCCAGCAATAAACTGAGTGTATACATCCAAAAATGGATTTAGCAACTGCAGATTTTAAAAACCCATTTTTACTTTACTCATGTTTTTTTTGCTCCCCGTGTCATTGAAGTCTGTGGATGCTGATAGTGTGGAGGAAGAGGTAGTAATCTTATGGATTTTCATAATCCACAGTTCTGAAAAAGCTCTCAGAACTTTCACACTTAAATACTATTTTCAATATGAGTGGAAATCGGCCACCCACACAGGCTGACACACACTCTCTCACACACACACACAACCACCCACCCTCATCCTATACCTACTCCACAAACCTCCGCCCACTGCCTGCCCATTTTTCTGCTATCTAGAGTCATTGGGGAACACCTGTCAGTCGCAAAGCAGATATGTTGTTTCCTGTACGCTAATTACCGGTGTGGCCTCACAGCGGAGCCTCAAGGAACATTCTGGGTATTGTGGGTCCATTATTCGAATATTGTCACCTCTTTAGCAGTATTAGGGAAAAACAGAGTCAAAAAAGGAGCAGTGTCTGTCCCCATCGCGGACACTACTGCTGTTAGCCAGGCCTGCGTTTGCCCAGCTCGGCAGCTCTTCGTGTCTACAGCAGTTGTCCCCCTAAGCCGCACAAACCATTCTGAGGACTTAATTCCCACACATAGACACTCCATTTTACGCGCTGTCTCTTTAAGAAGGTTGTGAGAACTCTGATGGTGTTCTGTAGGCTGGCTTAACCGGGCTTAACACCACCCCTTACCTAGCAGTGGACGGCACAGGCTTGTTTGACTGAAGTATTAAATGCTGTGATTCATGTTTTAACCGCACCTGACTCAGTGGTGTTCTGTTGAATGACCACATCACAACCTATCATAATTAATTCCAGCGGATTACAAAGCCCTTGAATATAAAACAACAACATTATGCCTCAAAGCGTATTGACTCATTTACTATAGGCATTGGTATTTTACATTATTTACAGTTGTTTCCTCAAAGCCCAATTGCTGACTGATAGATGTGTAAATAATGTTATCCCTGAGGGCTTTTGAAGGATTTCTTAGGTTGTACAGTACAGGACATACAGCTGTCTAACACTGTGAGGTGACATAACGCTACTTGTGGGCCACCTACAGCATTGCTTTAGTGTGTGGTGGACATGTGAATTAAGATCCTAGAACAAAGTGACCCAAAACCACCATTCACCCTTGTTTGAATTCTCCTGACTCAGAACCACTAACGACCTCTATACGTTGAGATCACCTAAGACCTGAACAGATATCTCATTGTTCTCGTTTTGCTGTGTCATGTCTCCCACTTCTAACCTTGCTTTTTTTGTACTACTTTTTCCATACATGCTGATGTAGTTTTATGCAAATGCTCCATTGAATTTCGCTACTGATATTTCTTTTTAATTGTTCCTCAATACTTCCGGGGGTCGTCATCCACAGCTTCTGCACAAAATGGCATTGTCAGTAGTTCCTTGCCCGGTGCTTCTTGTAGTGGCCGGGCGAGACCCGTGTTTTGAGCGGACACTGAAGCCAGCGTGTTTACAGAACACTTTGTGGACCTTTTTCTCCTGTAAATGCATCTCTGTTGCTCCTTCCTGGAAACCCTCGTCCAGTTTGTATACAGGGGGTGAGATTGCATCTTGAACTTGAACTTCAGGAAAGAGCAAGAGTTCTGCTTGATCCACACAGGAAGTTGGAGTGTCTTTGGCATGTTTATTATCAATAGTTAGTTCAAAATTATTTAATTATTTGCGTTACATATAATTATTTGCGTTGCATATGAATTTATCTCCTGTGTAGCTCAGGTGGTGGAGAGCACAGTAGGTTGTGGGTTTATTGCCCATGGGGGCTCAGTACAGAAAAAAATGTATGAAAAATATGCACTCACTACTAAGTCGCTGTGGTTATGGGATTCTCCTAGATAATTGAAATGTCTTATTTGTAAAAAGTGTGTGTGTATATATATATATATATATATACACACACACACATACAGTTAGGTCTGGAAATATTTGGACACTGACACTATTTTCATAATTTTGGCTCTATACGCAACCACAATGGATTTGAATTGAAACAACCGAGATGCAATTGAAGTGCAGATTATCAGTTTTAATTCAAGGAGTTAAACAAAAATATTTAATGAAACGTTTAGGAATTGCAGCCATTTTCATACACAGTCCCCTTATTTCAGGGGCTCAAATGTAACTGGACAAATTAACACAATCATAAATAAAATGCTCGTTTGTCATACTTTGTCGAGAATCCTTTGCAGGCAATGACTGCTTGAAGTCTGGAATGCATGGACATCACCAAACGCTGGGTTTCCTCATTTGTGATGCCTTGCCGGGCCTTTACTGCAGCTGTCTTCAGTTGTTGTTTGCTCGTGAGTCTTTCTGCCTTAAGTTTTGTCTTCAGCAAGCGAAGACATATATATATGTATATGTTTTTCATCAGTTGTTTTCATAGCCTTGTGTTTTATAATAATCTGTTATTTAATTTTACATGGAATGCAGTTTTACAACCTTTATGAAACACTTAATATTAGTTGCCACGTAATGACTTACATGCCAAAATATGATACCAGAACAGTCATTTCCCAAAATGCTGGCAAACAAAGATTTTGTCAGCTGCTACAACACCTTCAGAGCTATACTGCTGCCTTTCTAATGTATTTTGGCAGGAAACTCAGTCGTCTGGTTCTTTCCACTTATCAACTTAGATTGTGTGAAATTTGTCTCACAATTGACCCCTGTCTCTCTCTATCTCCTAGTGTTTGTGTTTGTGTGTGTGTGTGTGTGTTTTCTTTTGATTTGTTTTGAAAGTGTTGGAAAGGCTTTTTGAAATATTAGAGAGCTGTGAAAACCGGATGCTTGGGAAATGCTTTCAGACATGTGTAGACAGAATCTTGTTTTGGCCAAATTTCCATGTCCTCATAATATAATTTTTTCTTACCATACCTTGGTTTCCTGTATTGCTTACATTGCACACATAAGGGGTGAATTCTTTCTGCACTTTTTTTAATGGAGATACAGAACACTAGCCAAGTCTGATAGAGCTACACTACTTAAATACAAAATCATGATCTAAAACGGCTACACTTTGGATTGACTGACTTTGTTGTTATCTTGAAGCGTTATGTTGCAAGACATGTTTTTACAGTAGAGCCAGCAAGCAAGTTAAACAAATAGACAGTCTGAGACTTGAGTGAATGTATTTTACACATCGTAGACTTAGCGTCTTAATTGTAAGATATTGATCTGGAAGAAATTCATGTGTGGCCGCACTTGTGCTGCTAAACAATCTATAGTCAAGTTTGCTCTACCTGCTCATTGTAAACATATCACACCGTAGGACCTCTCCATCCCAGCTGACACGGGTCCCGCCGCCCACAGGGCTAAGAACCCAGCTGACACGGGTCCCACCACACACTGGGCTAAGAACCCAGCTAACACGGGTCCCACCACACACTGGGCTAAGAACCCAGCTGACACGGGTCCCACCGCCCACAGGGCTAAGAACCCAGCTGACACGGGTCCCACCACACACAGGGCTAAGGACCCAGCTGACACGGGTCCCACCACACACTGGGCTAAGAACCCAGCTGACACCGGTCCCACCACCCATGGGGCTAAGAACCCAGCTGACACCGGTCCCACCACCCATGGGGCTAAGAACCCAGCTGACACCGGTCCCACCACCTACAGGGCTAAGAACCCAGCTGA